>JBBPFP010656881.1:0-80098 GCA_037974795.1 Kaempferia galanga | reverse complement strand
TACGAAGTTAAAAGAAATTAAATTAGCCGGGTAAAGGCACGCGTATAAAGCTCTCCGCAGATCCTCGCACCAGTATAGTCTCTGGTTCGCTAGGTAGGACTCGTTGGGGCATAGCATTATGGGACTCGTGGCACAGGGCACTGGTAGTACTTGTTGGGGCGGGGCCTTAGAGGACTGTTGGGGCAGGGCGTAAGCCTCGTTGGGCGGTCAGGAAGGTGTCTGCTCTTCGTGGTTCCGCATCCCACCCGAGGAGTGAGCAACCGAGTATTGAGGAAAAGACCCGTCCTCTCTGGCCGGTCGGGTTCTGCTTAGAGGGTCTGCCTTTTCGTTTCCTTGGTTGGGTTTTAGAATCTGAGTCCAGGTGTGTCCCTTTCAAAATCCCGCATTTCTAGCTTTGAATTCCTTATTCCAATCTTTCTTCGTTCAGAAGAGGTTTAAACTCTTCAGTGTGATTGGTCCCGTCATTACGAGTGGAACAGCCAGAGAGGAATAGGAATGAAAGGCAAGGCAAGGAGGAGAGCAAAGATGCAGCCCAGTTATAATTAGACTCAATTCCCTGAAAATAGCTCTTCCTGGCTGGGGGTCAACCCGCAAGTGACCATGAAAGGAATTCTTTCCATCCGCATCGGTCTAGCAGCTAGCATTCAACTAAACTAATTAATGCCAGTGGAACGATCTGCTCTTCTAAGCATAGGAAAAGTAGCGATCTGCTCTTCTATAAAGAAGGATTCGTTCAGAAAAGAAAGAATAAAGTCGTTCAGAAAAGGAAGGATGCGTCTTTCAGGATTTGAGACAACCTCTACAGCTTCTTCCGGCTTGGCATCTTGGCTTGGATCGCACCGTTGACCTGCATCTTGGATTGAAGCTTCCTATCATCTACAGAATCAAGACTGAAAGTTGAGAAATGAGTCTCACCTATGGTTCCCGTCCTGTACTATCCATTCCATCCTTTACGACGCTTAGCGGCTATTTAAACTCAGAGCGAGCCCTTTGACGACGCTCGTTACGTCGATCTTAGCCCCTCCTACTGGTCTTACCTTTCTCAAAATAGCTCTTCCTGCTCCTCTCCCATCCCACGTTGAAGCTTCAATCAAGTGAATGGTGCGCGTGGGCTTCAATCAAGTGAATGGTGCGCTGGCTCTGCTCATTGCATTGTTTTGTTAGTATGGATAGAGTCGGAGGTTAGTATGGAATGGAGTCGGAGGTTCTACTACCAAAGACTAGCATTGACTGGGACTGGCGCGAACAAAGAAGTGATCAGACTATATGCTTAACACATGCTTCTTTAACTGTTCCTTTCGGGTTTAGATAAAGTTCAAGCGGTGCTTCAGATAGAGTCACTTCGGGATCCAAGAGCTTAGGCCGGGCAACCCGCGGAGTGAATCTGAGCGCCCTATCTCCACGGGAAAAGAGGAAAGTAGCGGACGAGCAGCAACTTCGAAACGAGGAGTCCTACTAGCTAGCCCGGACTGGGAAGAACGACAGACGCCAGGGACGACACAAGAACTACACACGACGGAAGCATGCAATTGAGTGAGCGCAGAACGACGGAAAGGAAAGAACTCACGACTGAAGAACGAATAGGAAGCCCGGACGCATATGGGAATAGCACAGATTGTATTGTACACTGACCCCCGCTTTAGGCGCTCCCAGACTATAGATCGCTTAAGATAGCTGTTCCTGCAGGAGCTTCTTCCTTAGAGACCAGATGCCAGAGACCACACCACACCAATATATGAAGAAAAGAAAGAAGGGATGAGACCCGTGCTTCAATTTCTCTCTTCTTCTTCCTTTACTTGAAGCATGTGCCACGCTAAATTAGCAAATATAAGAGAGTGGGATGCCCTCTACCCTTTCTGAGCCTATTCCTTCCATACGTCCTTGACCCTTCTTTCTGCTCTACTCTTTATACTTGCATGCACTCAGAAAGCATCAATCACATTCTCCCTTCCTTCCGACCGTACGATAGAGTTACAACTATAGGCACGAAGGGATGAGAAGTGACAATAAATAATAAGATCACGCTTATTATTAGTTTATCCTCTCATACATCCTTGCGCGGGTTCGTCGCTCGACCTACTAAAATATTCTGATGTTTATGGGGCGGGTCCCAGCTCGGCACGGCGGAGCGCATCACTACCTCCCTTCCAGTCAGATGCCAGCGAACGAGACTGGCTATATATATACTACGCCTGCTTGTTGAATCTGATTGAGAAGTGTGGTTCCGCAGAGAAGAGAAGAAGCAGCCCTAAGCCATAGGTAAAGTGAGACCCTTGCGCGCCCAGCACTCGTTGCACAGAGAATAAATAGGTAGAGGGAAGGGCCTAAGACGAGGAGTAAATAGAACAAAGGAAAGAGAAAGAGACCCCGACTATAAGCTATCTCCAATCTATATCTATGGGACTATAAGCTATCTCCAATCTATGGGACTATATATAAGCTATCTCCAATCTATGGTCTACGGTCTACTAACAATGCTCATGCCTAGGTAGGAGGATAAGAGGAATAGCTATCAAGGCGTGCACAATGACTTTACCAGATTTCAGTGGTTTATGCCCCGCTCTATCACCGCTCCGTGGGCTTATTGTTTCCCGTGGGGGCTTATGCTAGGGATTGGAAGGGAGGGCTTATATTCGTCTAGTGCATATTTCCTTAAAAAAGCTTATAGTGCATATTTCTCACTGCTTATAGTGCATATTTCCTTCGCCGAGCGAGCGTAGCAGGTGTGGCTGCGCCTCCGAAGCATCCCTAACTTAGATCCGCTCCGCACCTTCTATTCTACTCAATCACTTGCGCGCTTGAATCAATAACTTTCGCACCGGCCTCCCGCCCTGAGGTCTTCGCCAACCCACATGATCATCCGTATCCGTAGCTGGAAGCTATTTAATTCCCCAAAGCAGGCACGATAGCCCTTACTTTCCAACTTCTCGGACTAGCTCTTTCCAACTTCTCGGACTATAATTGATCTCTCTTTTACACTTGAATCCCATTCTTCGTTAGCTTCGGTCGGCATGGACGCACCCTTAGACCCCCACGCTCTATGATAATTTCCTATAGAGCCCCCTCCTTACCACGCTGGTTTTACGTCGATACGTCGTCTTTGTCTGCTTGGGCGACGTTAAGGAGTTAGGAATTAGGAATGAATCGCTCCATTAAATAAAGAAATGGGTTTAAATTCAGTTCTGCGTTCCAGTTCCAATGCGTTCACGAACAAGGACAAGTGGAGGGATATGGTTCACAGCTTGCCTTCCAACAGGTTCACTGGTAGCGCTCCTTGACATTCGACCTCACTCAGATGCATCCTTCTGATCGCTCCAGAACCATGAGTACGAGGGAGTTCGTTCGCTACACCCTTTGACTCATAGAGCCTTTCTAACATACATACTAGAAAAGACCATAGTTGACTTGATGAAAGAAATGCTCGCGTAGTTTACTTGCTCTACTGAAAGAAATCCTACTTCTAGCACCTCTACTGAAAGAAATCCTACTTCTAGCACTCAGAATAAGTAGCTTAGCTCCTTACTCTTACCCGTCAGATAGAAGGCATCCTTCCCCTGTCCAGTCCAACCCGAAATTAGAAGTTATCGGGGGTCTTACCATTTATAATGCTTATAGCAACATTGATGCCAGCTACTGATCAAATCAAAGAAGACGAGGGTTCTTGGGCCTGGCCAGCTTCGGTCGATCACACAGATCGCTTCGCCATCAACTCTTAAGTTAGGTTATTCAATATTCCATGCAAAGAAGAGAATAACTGGTTTAGGTGGAAAGAAGAACTAACTGGTTTAGGCCCTACTCTTCGTCCCTTAGCTATCCGTCTACAGAGATCTCTTCGTCCCTTAGCTATCCGTCTACAGAGAAGATCTTATCTTATTATATTATATGTCAGGCTCCACACCTATGTTGTCAGGCTCTCTGCTACAACAGGGGACTGCTTTTCCTTCGCACCGCTCTGTGGGATTAAAATCCACATAAACAAATAAAGAAAATAAATAGAAAAGATCAGCTGCACACTTCTCATTGAGAGAGATAAAGATAGAGAAAGAAATGTCTCATTGAGAGAGATAAAGATAGAGGAGAAAGAAATGAATTAGCATCCTTAACGCATCCATATTATTTAAATTCTCATTCTCCATCCTATCGGTCGGTGTCAATTAGTATTCCATGATGATGTAGTGCTAAGCAAGATAACAAACATCTAATATATGATAGAACGATCCATCTCCTCCTTCTGACTGATGGGATGGATATTCCTACCAGCCTGCCCCATCCCAACTTCTATTACTTGGATTGGAAAACTGGATTCTCACTTATTCCTCTCATCCACCTACTCACACTAAGCACCCATATAAACCGATCGGATTAGGACCAACCAAGAGACCTGGGACGGAAAAGAGATACATACTGAGAAACCTTCCTACCCCTACGCACATACATAGCATCCAAAAAACCTGGGACGGAAAAGAGATACTGAGAAAACTTCCTACCCCTACGCACATACATAGCATATAGTCTCAGCCCTTATTGCGCGCCGAAGTATCCAAAGCTCCTTATTGCGCTGCGCTCCTTATCTTCACACGGGCCCACGAATCAGAGACATCACCATAGGTCAGAACACCAATCGGAGAAAACAAACAAGTTATAATCATACGATTGCGAAACAAAACAATAAGTACTTCTCTTCTCCTAACCTAAAAGGTATCAAGATAGGGGTAGAGTAGAAGAAGGGAATCCTTCGAAAGGAGGGACAGCTCACAAGGAAAGAGAGGTAGGCAGGCATGCTAGCTGTCCAATCTAGCCTGATTCACCTGCGTTAGCTAATTAATGAATGAGGTCAGAGTTCTGTTCTAATCGGGGCTAATGAGAGGTGTCTTATCCTTCTTGGCGAACGAAGCAGGCATCATGGGTTGGGGTGTGGGAACGAGGAAGAGCATTAGATCTTTGAAACGAGACTTTATCCCCAGCCTATAGCCTAGCATTACTTCATGCCTCCAATCATAGCAGATCTTACTCGCAATAGGCTTTCATAATTTGGTTCATGCCTCCAATCATAGCAGATCTGACTCTCACTCTCAATAGGCTTGGCTTTCTTTGGTGTAGAAAAGGGCCCGGTCTATAGCATCAAATCAATGGGAAGCGAGTAGAGTCGGTCAGCGCGACACTTCTTTCTATGAGGGGTCTCATTCTCAATTAAAGGATTAGAACACTGAAATTAGGGATCAGCACCTACCACTGAGCTGCCCATTGCTTCATTCTAACCGTGCCCTAGGCTCCCCTACCCTTGCTTCATTCTACCGGTACCCTACTAGGCATACTTCCCCGAGCTTCATTCGAGAAGTGAGATTATCCATTGCCATTCCTCATTCTATAAGGATCCCCGCTTCATTCATTACTATACCCCGCTTCATTCATTACTATACCCCGCTTCAATCCTCATTCTATAAGGATCCCCTTAGACCCCTGCACTATAGAAGTCAGATCCCAAGTAAAGTCAGATCCCATTGGAACGATAGTGAACGGTACCGAAGTGAGATTACAGATAGAGATAGTGAACGGTACCGAAGTGAGATTACAGATAGTGAACGGTACCACGACCAGCATTAATTAGCATTGACTACCACCGTCATCCAGCCATGCTTAGAATAGCACTGACCAACATCATGTCATCCAGCAATGCTTAGAATAGCACTGACCACCTCATCCAGCCATGCTTCTTACTTAGAATAGGACTGAACACCCACCGTCATGTCATCCAGCCATGCTTACATGCTTAGAATCAATTCGGACTTACCAACGTCATTCATAATGTCATCCAGCCATGCTTACATGCTTAGAATCAATTCGGACTTACCAACGTCATCATGTCATACATGCTTCTTACACTTACCAAGAATAGCACTGACCAACGTCATTCATAATGTCATCCAGCCAGCCATGCTTAGTCGGACTGAGATCTATATGGTATGGTTACGCTTAGCTTAGAATCGGACTCACATCTATATGATGATGATGCTTAGCTTAGAATCGGACTCACATCTATATGGTTACGCTTAGAATTAGACTCACATCTATACGGTGATGCAATGCTTAGAATTGGACTGACATCTTGATGCTTAGAATCTGACATCTATAATCTATATGGTAGAATCGGACATCTCATCTATATGGTGAAGAGGAGGGAGGCACGTAGCGGAGCGAACAACGTCACTGAAGAGCAGGGAGACACATAGCAGAGCGAACAACGTCACTGAAGAGCAGGGAAGCACGTAGCAGAGCGAACAACTGAAGAGGTGATGGAGAGGCACATAGCAGAGCACGTGACTGAATGAAGGTGACAGAGGCACATAGCAGAGCGAACAACACGTGACGCAGATCTAGCGAATCGAGCAAGGGAAGATCCTTGATAAACTCCCATTTATTCTATTCCTTAAGCAAAGGCCTACACATCCTTGATAAACTCCCACATTCATTACTTACTCCTATTCTCCCACTCATAACTTACTCCTATTCATTACTTAATCAACAAAGGCCTACGCATCCTTGATAAACTCCTTCCTATTTATCCTTACTATTTATTGATAAAGTACTCTCCTTATAATTCCTCTCTCTATTCTATTCCTTAATTCCTATCCAATTCCTCTATTCTACTCCTTCTCCTTAATCAAAGGTCTTCCTTAATCAAACAAAGGTCTTGTCTTATTCTCGGTAGCGATCATACTCCCCTCAGAGTGACCCTTAATCCAAGGTCTGATTCTCGGTAGCCATCATCCCCTCACTCTTAGTTGGTAGCGATCATACTCCCCTCACTCTTAGTTAAGCTTATGAATCATACTCATACTCCCCTCACTCTTAGTTGGTAGCGATCATACTCTACTCATCATACTCTTAAGCTCATGAAGGATCAGTCTAGTCTATATAGCAGAATAGCAGGAGCTCATGAAGGAGAAGCTCTATAGCAGGAGACCCACCACACCTGAAAGATAATCTACCAAAGGAGGCTAGCACACAGCTCTTGCTAACAAACAAAGGATAAGAGCGCTCACCAAACAAAGGGATAAGAAAGAAGAGGCTAGCACACAGCTCTTGCTAACAAACAAAGGATAAGAAAGAGGATAGCTCCTGATACCAAACAAAGGATAAGCACACAGCTCTTGCAGTTAGATCGGCTCGTTATCTCACTTCTACTCATCCCATGCCTACCATGCAGCCTTTACCCGACCCTCATACCATGCATGGGCATCGTTGAGCTTTGCGACGGCTCATTTCATTCAGGGAATCTGAACAAGAACCAGCGTAGTCAGTCTATATTGATTATAGTTGGCTATCTGAGACGGATAAATAGAATAAAGCAGCAAGTGTAGTATCCCAAACACTTGGATCTAGCTGGTCTGAGCCCAGACGCAGGCAACTGGTCGGGTGGGTTGCCTCTGATCCCAGCTCTATTCTTTGCTGATCAGTCCAACTCGCTCTTTGTCGCTCCTTGATTACATTCGATGAGCCCAAGCAAAAGAAAGAATGAGGATATGGTAGGGTCGCAACTTCTTGCTTCCATCTTCTATAGCATGCTTTTCTCAGTACTTGTACTTGCAGCATTACCGCGCAGCACAATTCCCATTTTCCCTCACCTTATTTGGCATGGTCCTATCTAAGCTAAGGTTTCTCACCTGCATGGGATGGGCCCGGCACAAAGAAAGCGCTTCCTTTCCTATTCCGCTAATCCAATCTCTCTTTTCACTTTTCAAAGACAAAAAAACCACTGCCCAATTGTGCTTGCTCTCATAGCGGAGAAAAAGCTCTAGCCTCTCGCATTCATTAGAGCGCTACGTATAGACATATATAGTATAGCATTACATAGAAGGCTGATTCCTAAGCATTTCATGTCCCATTAGCCCTCCCATTAGAGAACTCCTACTCACTGCATTCGCCCCTATCTTCGTAGCTCTTAAATAAGTAAGAGAAGAGGCCGGGACTCCCTCAAGGCCGTGGTGAAGAGTTATCAATTCCCCGAACCTCCGGAACTGGGATCAGCACAATTTATTGGGCAAAGACCTCATTCCGATAGAAAGAGCACTCTTTCGTCAGCATGCTCCGCGTCCTTCTCACTCGTACGAGACTATGTGTGGCTCTTCGCGATCTGCTGTGGTGCTAGTTGAACAGTGAGTGGATCCCCGACACTTCCTTCTTTTCTCGCCCTGGTTGCCTTGACGCTTCCTTCTCCTGTTCCTACATCTCGCACTGAAAGTAGTCCATCGAAACTCTCTCCTACCCAATTGACGAATCGATCATGCTTCCGACAAGCCAACAACTGAAACTGGATCTTCTATGTAGCGCGGATCCACTTATCTCTACAATCAAGATCTCTGTAATATATCTATATACGGAAAAGTAAACAAGTAGCTATATAAAGAAAGGAAATGAAAGTAGTCCCGGCAACTATAAACACTACGGGACCATGGATTTGAACCCTCGCACAAGCCCTCGGAGGAAAATGCTTATATTTTATACTCCTAGTTGACGATATGAAAAAACATATGTATATGCTGCGATATATTATGAAATCGTACGCTCCAACGGGAAAGAGAAAGCAAATGAAAGATAATCAAGTAGAGTGAAAGAAACTAGCTCCATATATCTTATCTTTAGATAAAGGAATGGGTTTGCGGTAGGCAGATCAAAATCAAAGTCAGGTTGGCAAATTGAGGCGACCTCAGGAGTGAATGGAAATAATCAAGTCGTTTGCAGTTGGCAATAGCACTAGCGCTCCAATTCGTTCCATGGAACGGAATGATTCACTATCTATTGTTCCGGCTAGTACGCACTAGCGCTCCAAGAATGAACTTCTCGCAAGAAAGAGGAAAGGAAGAAGAAAGAGGAGCAGTCGTTATCACTCTCCCCTTTAGGTCGATGATCACATCGTCCTGGCGAGATCCAATTGAACCCCTCTCTTTCTTTCTTCACCCGTCTCTTTATTCCACTTCCTCACCGGCTCACTCCCGTTGAGGTCATGTGAGTCGCCTTCCAACCTATGATGAGTATGAATCCCATCTCGAGTGCTTTATTGAATTCTCATGTCCGCACAAGGAAGCATCAAATTGTCTGCAGCTTCGATTCATCAATTTTTTTTTAAGCAAAACTATAAACTAGTAGTATTAGTAAAGAAAATCACTTCTATATCATTTCTTGTAGTTGAATCTCGATAAAGGGCTTTAGGGGGAGGGGATGTCACTCGCATGGTAGCTTCTTCAACTGCAAAAGTGTCGGTTGAAAGCGTTGAAGGTGGGGTTTTTTCTCATCTTTCCGAGTCCTAGTTGCGTGGATCCTTGAATTTAATAGTGAGATTATGCTATTATAGTTCACTTCATTCGAAAAACCTAAATGGAGCTCTATATTGTATTGGTATTGATACTGGCCGACTTCTTTCTTAAGTGGGAACTGTTCTCCTCAACTGAAGGTGCACCTACTGTCTTCCTTTTCTAAGCCTTTGAAGTCAAGTCAGTCAAATAAGCGTCTTGTCTTTGACTCTAAGATCTATAGCTTTTATATTCTCCCCCCTTTTCGCTTCCTCACTTCCAGGGCTATCTACGTGAAATTATCCCCGTAGAAGAATCATTCCCAGCAATCTGTCTACACCATCGGAAATCACTAGCGCTTTCTACCTTTTGAGTATCAAGCATCTATAAAGAGTTGTAGGAACTGGCATCATAATAAGTATAGTCTAGTACCAATAAAATCTAATATATTATTATATATAATATAGAATGAAGAAAGACAGAACGAGAACGAAAAACATCTTTCGTTGACTCAATTCTCAGTTTAAGTTGAAGGGTTTTCATTCCTAAATCAAGAATGATTCCTTCTTGTATACTCATTTCTTTCCTTCTTCTATCAAACTATTCCCTTCCTTCCTGCTTCTATCTAAAACGCTATCCCTATTTTATCCCACTCCTACTCCAATCTGCTCTAACCCTCTCGTTCCTTTTATGGAACATCACTACGTCAACCCTTACGGACCAGTGACTTCATCCCTATCGAAGCAGATATTTGCTTGTAAATTCTTCTATCATATTTGCTTGTAAATCCCTATCTCTAAACTTATGGGGATTCTTCCGGTTAATAAAGGACCTCGGCAAATGAATCAAAAGCCAGTCAAGTCCAGAAAGACGAGAGGTTGGTGTTATAGGGGATTCGCGTGGTAAGAGGGGAAGGTAGCCGCTGTTGGATGGGGAAGGATAAGGATAAGGTATAACGTTGACCTTTACCAAAAGAAAGAAGAGCTATTGGCCAGTTTCCCGATACAGCTCGACCGATTTGGCAGATGCGACCGATGGAAAAGATCTCCTTTTTTAAGGAAGTAAGTAATTCGTGGACTGATTCTGACCGTTTACCAGAATAAAACAGAAGAGCGGTACCTCTGATTCTAGGCCATCCATCATATAGGGCTACTTCCATATAGACCATAGGCTTAGTAGGGGTACTTCTAAGTAAACACTTCTCCCTTGAGTTCTCCTCGAGCCTGGACCCTTGCGCAGAGCGAGTCAAGTAAGCAGCCTCTTGTTGGCGTAGGTTGTAAGGCTAGGGAAAGACCGAATGAATGCATTTCTTCTTCGTACCGGGAGGGAATCTGAGCTATCGTAATCATTCATTAATCCGGTCGACGAGACTCACCACTTTCTTCCTCCACACCCTCACTTGGACTTCTTTTAAAATCTTCACTTAGGCTCCACACTCTGTAGGCGAGGTTTGCCTACGACTTTCTCAACGAAAGACCGGAACCACATCCGCCAACCCCGAAGATCTCATACTCTTGAAGAGAAAGGCCACTGCCTGCCAAGATAGTTCACCCTTTGCGATAAAAGATCTTCGTCGAACCTTTTCCCAATGTTTTCTAACATATATAAACATAGATTTTATAAAACAAGCGAAATCTCATTTACGTTTTTTCAGTAGTGTGAGCTGGGCCTAGACTAACCAACCAATAAGATGGCGGTAGAAACCATTCCCGGTAAAAGGAAGGAGCATGATTCCCTTTCTTGATTTGACCCAAATAGATAGATTACCAAAAAAGAGTAGCACTTCGCTTAGCGAAAGCACAGTCATCCCGCACTGATGAGTTCCTCAGTTCGTTTTTGTACTTATTTTACTAAACGACTCCCTAAATTCTTAACCCGAACTACATCCATCCCGACACTAACCACTTATATTGTCGTCGTCCCGCCTCTCCCCCGCTCGAAACCAACGGAAAGAGTCGCTCCCGCCTCGCCTCTGGATTGACAACCAAGGGATGAGGCCTTTCCCACCTCAACAGTCAGAGATGTTTTTCGTTGCAGAACTCAAGTTGACTAGTCAAAAACGCTTACTTATGCTCTGAGATAGAGAATCCTTAGCTTATGAGGTCTTATTCGAGATGTAATTAACTGCTTCTCCTCCTTGATAAAGCTGGCTTGCATAACGAGAGAAGCGCGTAATTGCTCTAAGTGCGAGCGCGCGCGCTAAAGTTCGAGCGGCCTCACTACTAGAACTATGGTTGAGTGGCATGGAGCTGCTTGAACACAATAAAGTCTGGGAAAGGGATCTTCCTTGGAATCTTTTTGCCTATGTGATGTAAATTCCTTCTGTAATGGAATGTCAAGCTTAACTTAAGGGAGGATAAGCTATGGAGCTAGTACAATACCCTTTCTTATCTTTGTCTCTTTTGTCTTGTCCCTTCGCCTGCCTAGCGGCTCATTTAGACCTTCGCCTCAGCTCTAATAGATGGGCTCGTGGATCTTTGATTCGATAGCTTGGCTTCTGAGGAACGGCTGTCCGATCATAGAATGATTCTTAGAAATAAAAGAATAAAGAATAGACTGTTCGTTCCGACTAGTGCTACTGTGGCTGTCCTCTCTTTTGGCGGTCCTATGAATCGATAAAGAGAAGGTCCAAGTGGGAACTCCTAGTATGAATAGTCAAAGCTCTTCCTCGCCGTCAAACTACTTCTATCTTTCAGGTGTAGAGGGAAAATAGAGTCTTAAGCAGCAGCCGATCTGCGATATCATTTCTACTAATGCCCGAGCTACACTCTTATATTCTAAGTCACACAGCTGATATGCGATAGCTTACTAGCTGCTACAACTCATTAGCGAAAGCAGGAAAGCCAGAACTCTTAAGCGTTCGTACCCCAGACCCCTGGGTGACTCACTAGGCCGGTATAAGAAAGATAGCTATTCAATAAGCAATTATGAGAATGGAATTCTAATGCTAAGGTGGACAAGACCTGTAAACTACTAAATCTGAAGTACTCAAAACGGAGGAGATCTACTGTACTGTATGATCCTTCCTTCGATAACGGAGAGTTGAACTGGTTCGGACTTTCATCTATCTTACTATCCCCTAACCTATCATATGTTGTGGGAATTGGTTGTCAATGATGTTCTCTGGATGGCAAGCACTCTGCAAGACCTAACTATGGCTCTTCTCTTGAAGATGTCGCGTGGTCAAGTGACTTTGTCAAAAGCCAGGCTGGAGCAACCTAAGAATTGATTGTGGATAGAAGACAAAGAGACTTATCAAGATTCCAACTCTCTGCTCGTCAGTAATTACTCAGAAACCGATGAAGATGAAACTACCAGTAAGAGAAGGGCTCCGGTTCGCACCCCTTAGCCTCCAAACGACTACTATCTGGAGATGTGGAAAGAAGAGCCCAAGACAGAAGATTCGACCAAGCCAGTGTTGTGCTTCGCTAGGGGGAGGAAAGATTGAATTCAGGGGCAAACATAACTCCGCGCAAGATAGAGCTTGCCCGCTTCCCATTCATTCAAACTCAAAGCCCTATTCCGATATATCCACGCCTAAGGGTATAACGAGAAAGAAAACATCACCGAAAAGGAGAAGTCGGAGCGTACCAAACCTCTGAGGCGAATGGTCGAAGGGGTGGAAAGACAGACAGAGATGGAGATCATAACTCGTCCAGCACGGCATTCTCTTCTTTCGACCCGGATCTCTTTTTTGAGGTCTTGTCTTAGGTTAAGTGCCCAATTCTCACATGATCTCATCGGGGAACGAGTCCCATTGTCCTAGCTTCATTTCCGAGTCAAGAACGGAAGAAAGGGATCGAACACTCCATTTCTTTTTCCATTGAGTTGCGAAGCAACTCGACCCGAGGGCTCGTTTCAAACATCTCATATTCGTGTGAGGAAGAATCTTTCGAGTCACCTTAACTGAAACTTATGTCATTTTGATAAAGTGGAATGAAAGGCTTCTTTGATGGACATCTTTATACAAGATTCTAAGCTCCAGATGCTGTTACCGGGTTTTGAATAGACCACCTATCCGATCTTGATTTCGTTCTCCCTTCCATACGTAATTTATTGATGACTAGCCGCATTGAATCGAATAGGGCTTCCCAGGTTGCATTCGAACCTACGCTATGACCGGTCACTTACTTAAAGTGCACAGCCGATTGCTCCACCACAGAGCTACTGGGGCGAGAGGTAGTTGCCTACGACGTTTTCATCCCTACTCTTTTTTTTAGCCTAGCATAGGTGACGGGAGGAGTGAAAGAATCCGGGACTTGACATGGATACGAGCTCACGAGGGCACAGCTCCTGTTTCAAACATTATGTCTGACGAGAACGCATGATTGGCTCTATATTCTGCTTCTTGTTCTTGGCTTAGTCAGCTCTTATTTCAGGCGCTCTATCCGCAAAGGAGGCTCGGTTTCAGAAAGAAAGGGAAAAGAGATTATCAAAGGCACTCACTTTCCACATTGCCATACTCGAACTGAGTAGCAATTAATCAATCAATAAAAGCTTTGCACCATACATAGCTCGTCAAGTGAAAGAGTTTTAGGCCGCGTCGCTAGTGAAAGGGCACCTACTAGTAGCATTGGTCCATAGACTAATCCCCGCTCGACATCTGATTCGGCAAAGCTAAGAATGATGGTTGGAAAAGAAAAGCTTACTTCCCCACCAAAGAAAAATAGCTCTCAAAAGAAGCTTCTTTTCAGCTTTTGGTAAAAAGGCTTATTTAGTATTTAGTAGGTTGTGGTGGGTGGTCCTCTCATACGCCGAGGGCTGAGGCTCCCTATTCCAGAAGAGGAAAGATGGAAAAAAACGGAACTGGACACAATAGCATAGTCCCCGAGACGAGACCACACATTGGCTTCCACGGCCTACGCAAGCGAAAGGCTGATTGGTCGTCCATGAATCCGCCTAAGCCAGTTCCTTCCTTACAACTTATTCCCTGTAGCAACCGAGTAAAGGAAAAGGTTAGGCTTCGTGCTTTCATTCCCTTTTCGCGACCTCGTTGAATAGCCCTCCACCCGTGGAAGAGCCTTCCGTAAAGAAGTGCCTGAGTTTCCCCCTTGCCTTCCCTCTTCATGTCTTCCTTTGAGACCTCTTCTCGTCCCTTGTTGTTCTTCCTTAGATAAAGAGCAGCTGCAGCAGGCTCCTATCCTTATTTCTTTTATGCTCGACCATAGGGAAAGGAAGGGGAAGGGACGAGCCACTTATCACTCGTACCTCGTTCCTCTGACTTCAATTACGCAACGTGGAGCAGCCTAGGACTCAACAGGGACGGGAAAGTTTCATATGCTTCCTAGCCTCCAAAGAAAGACTTCAATGCAGCCTTAACTACAACTACATACATTACGCAAGCTCCACCAATACCTATCGCGAAAGCTCAACGTCCATTAACAGGAGGGCTATTTACTGTTTCAATAGATGGATCTCGAGACTTTTAAGCGAGAGAGTGTAGAGGAGTACAATACGTGAATTAATGAATAAGAGACATACCATAACTTAGAAAAGCGTATCTGTTGGGCGAATGAGTCAGAGCGGCTCCTACTAAGCTAAGGTTGTGTTCACTTATAGGATAGGCGTGGGAGACCGGATATGGTGCTGAGGATTGAAACTCAATTCTTTCTTCGCGGGGGTCGAGGGTATCCATTAAGAATCGAACACTCCTTACACAGAGGAGCGATCAGAGGTGGAGGTTGTGCATCAACCAATCCATTCATTCTTCCTCTGTTGAACTCGAGAGTAGGGGTTGAACTCGAAAGGGGGACAGGAGTGTAGTGGTTGCAATATAAGGAGCTCAATGGAATTTCATTCCATACCAAATGAAGTGATTAATTAGTATTATTCGGGAAGGCTAAGTAGTTTGAATTTTTATTCCTTCCACTCCATATCCCATCCCATTTCCATACCTCTCGCTCTGCCTGGACCCTGCCTCTCTTCTAGTCCCCTCTTGGTGGCAATTTAGAATGAGAGGACTAGGTTGAGTCCTTGTCTAATCCCACATCTTGGATAGAAGAGTGGTCAGGAGCTCCTAACCTAGAAAGGAGACTACAGTAGGCTATACAAGAGACATAGAATGGGCAGTTGGAGATTCTCAGTCCTCTAGCTCAGTGAAATTCTTATTCAAAGGAAAGACAGGAGAGTCAAGTGAGCGACTTTCATTCTTTAAACTCAATTAATGATTCCCGAGCCCGAACGTCGCTGTCGCCCATCGGATAGTCTGGCCTTTGGGGACATGTCTAATATCTTAGGTATAAAATTCATATATTCTCTTTATGGTGTAAGGGTCGGCAGCAAGCATAGGAGCTAGGGAACCCGGGAGCTCACCACTCATATTAGAAGGAAGCGGAAAACAAAACTCTTTGAGTCGAGGGAGAAAGAGTAGGCGAAGGAAAGACAGGAGAGTCAAGTGAGCGACTTTCATTCTTTTTTTCATTAGTGTCAGCGGGTACCATTGTACGGGGCACCCATAGGTAATGAAGTCCGATAGCTCAGTTGAATTCTCTTGCTCTCGCACTATGCTTAAAGCCGATTCGCTTGGCACGCTTGATTGATTGAAAGAGCGGAATGCGACAAAAGGTGAGTGAGGGAAACTATCCCTTTTTTATACACGTCGCTATCGCTCTAACAGTAATATCTCCCTTCTTGACTCGGCTCTCGCTCTGGGTACGGCTTCTGAGGTCTGAGGGGAATGAATCGATTGAGGTGAGCATACTACAGCGTCTTTTCTTCCATTCCCGACCCTTCTGATCTGACTTATAAGTCAAAGACTCGGGCACCTAGAAGCAATGAGCTCCACCGCATTTCTGATCCACTCAATTCTGATCCACTTCCTTTCAGCAATGAGCGGCGACCTACGGACTTCTTCGTCAGGTACATTTAAATTATATGTTGAAGCAGGTGCCTTATTAAATGCTTCTCGTTCGAGGCATAAACTATTTCACTCTAATTCCAAAGATCGGGTATTCAGAACCGGACGGGACAAAGCTTTGGGTCTTTGACACTTTTGTAGCGAGTGCTCGACTAACAGGAGAGTTTGGGAAAGAGCTCACCTAAGCGTACGTTCCTCAGACTCTTCAAAGTCGAGCTACCGAGCGTATTCTTAGTTGTCTTCTCCCGCGGGTGGAGTGACTCTTTTAAATGACTTATCCTCAGTCGTCCCTCACACTCCGGATTAGGTTCAGAAAGAGCGGACTCGGGCTCGTACGGTCACTAAGTGTTGCTTCTGCCCTTGCCCTTCCTCTCCCGCAGGTTACGATTGAAAGTAATATGTATTCGTTCCATTAGAGTCCTCCGCAGCTCTTTCATTGAATTGAATTTCCTCAACCAAACAATTTGAATTTCAGTTCGCCGACGTCAAGGAAAAGCGCTCTACTTGAACTTGAACGATGCTTCCGTTTTTGTTTCACTTGAACTTTCACTTTTCATTTTCTTCTGCTATTAAAAACGACTATAGATCTACTGTTTTTCTTTCTTTTATTTGTATTCAAAAAAACACTACGAAAGATCTACTGTTTCACTTTCTTGAGTTTCGTTAATCTAGTTTTTCTTTGTGCCCAAAGCCATTCACTCTACTGTTCCGGGAAACGAGAAAGAAAGAGAAGGGACGAGGTAACGGGATAAATTACAAAACAAGGGACGAGCGGCAAGAGTTCATGGCTTTCTTTGGGCCATTAACTCCTGGTGCTAGCGACGTGAATAACTCTTTATTGTTTTTTCACTTCTCTTCTTTTTTTAATAATTTTTTATACTTGAACAAATTCTTTTCTTTTCTCACTCGGACCTTTAGGTCGATCCCTCACGTCTTTACCACTCGTACCTTGAATTGGAGTTGCTTTCCTTGTCAGCGGTGCCTCTCTTGAATTGGAGTTGTTGCTTTCCTTGTCAGCAGCCATTCACGACTACGGTATTATAGTCCATGAAGATATTCGACTGTTGCTTGTTCATTCATAGTTATGAACGCTCCCTTTAAACTCTTTCCATTCACTTCTCAGTCTGCTTCTTATAATGAACTCTTTTCCCTCTCAAGTCAGTCTATCCTTTCCTTACTCCTCAATATAGTCTTATAGGACGTCTTTCTGACCAACTTTCATGGCTTTAGGAAGGGGGGAGGACCCCTTACCTTCTTCGCGCATGTTGATAGTTGGAGGACAGTAGATCGATTTATCCAAAGCACACATTGTTGGTTGTTTTGATAACATTGATCACACTCTTCGAAGAATTGGTTTAGATATGGGCGAGAGCAGTGAGGGCTTTTGTAACTCAATTTAGCAGCTGTCTAAAAGACGGAAGGGATAAAGAAGGTCAGAATGTATAAAAGGGATCCCTCAGGGCAGTCCGTTGTCTCCCGGCTTAATGAACATCTTTCTTCATCAACTTGATGTTCAGATGCAAGACTTTTTGAGTAAAGAAGCGAGAATTAGGTATGTGCGCTACGCTGACGATATAGCTTTTGCTATTAAGGAAGGAGCCAACTCAGAAATGGTAAGCCAAGGGGCAATTCTTTAATGAGGCCTTGACTGAGCTAAAACTGGAAGCAACTAGTTTTGAGCTCGTTCGAGGAATAAGCAAGCCATGCTCTACCTTAGTTCTCGGAGTCCTAATATCAATTCGTCCGGACAGAAAAGGCACCCGGTTCAAAAACTGTTTCAATCAATCGACAACGACATAAGGAAGATAGAAGGCAAACGCGTAAAACACTAAGAGAGAGCGCTCCTTCCCCGAGTATTCCAGTATCTCGCTCTCTATTCGTCTTGTTGCAATGCTAACGAGATAGACGCTTTTCTACAGAAAAAGTACATTCAAAAGTACAAACAAGTTCTATCTTCAATGCAGAAGAAAAAGCCCAAGGGGAAAGGTGAAACCGAAAACCTCCTCAACAGCTGAAGTCTCAATACGCGCTTAAAGCATTTCCAACTCAAATAGCTACAGAGAAAGGAATGAATTGACTTCGAACAACAAAAAGGAGTGAGCACTCACTCTCTTCTCTGACTTTCTCTTTTGGAAAGGAATGCTGCAAAAGATCAAAAAGGAGGCGGAATTGCGCTGCCGCTAACAACACACAATTTTCGTATAAAGAAAATACCAGCTGAGATAATAAAGTCAAGTATTTTAAGAGATCTGCGGACCGAACCCAAAGAGTTCATGGCGTCGGATAGTCGTATATTGCCTTTGGGGTGAGGATAGTCGTAAATTGCGTAGCAATTTATACGGATGTAATTTATACTCCTTCCATTCACGCAATACTGTAATCCGTTTGATAGGATGATGTGACCAAGGGGTAGGAAGAAGAAGCTCTGATTCCGATTCCTCTAGAGAGATGCCGATAATCCGGATGCCGAGAAAGAGCTCTTTTCGGGGTTGAAGGACAAAGCGCATTTCGTCCGCAACTCTTTGAGACAGATCTGCTGTTCTTGAATCAGTTTACTTTGGGAAGGTGCTGTCGTATAAAGAGGAGAGTGATCTTTCGTTTCAAGTTCGAGATCCCTTTTCCGGACTGACCGAGCACTGGCATTAATCTTTCGTACATGAGTTTTCCCATTCTTTCTCGCACATGATCGAGACTCTCCTATCTCCATTTCTCTGGTCACATATTCGAGTAGAACCAAAAAAGAAGGGTGGTGGCTTGGGGTAGGCCGGCCTTATGATCCAAAGACCTATGATCTAGCTATGCTTGCTTGCTGACCTGTGCTACCTCTTGCCACATTAGGGTAGGAATAAAGAATATACGACTATCTCGCTTTGAGCGCTATCTAAGCACTGTTGAAGGCACTCAGAGAAGAGTTGGAATAGTCCTAGTGCGGAGAGGAGCGAGTTTGACGAGCGTAAGCCACTTGCCCGATAGGGTAAGGAGCGGAGACCGATAGGGTATGTAATAGCTCGACCCTAAGGGTAGGGATAGGGATAAGATCTTTCGTAGTGTGTTTTTTGAATCTTATATAAAGAATTTAGCCTCCCGGAAGAATTGAGTTTCAATTTCTTTTTCATTTCGTCCCTACTTGACGATTCGATTTGAATCTGAGTCTGATTTTTTCATTTTTGTATTTTTGGAAAAGATTTTTAAGCGAAAATACCGGGTTTTATAAAACCTTCTCGTTCTGATCTCAGATAAATCAATGCAATTGAAGCAAGTAATGGAAGCCCCAGAAGCAAGGTGGTTATTCTTATTAGTGGAACTCGGACTCTTTATCCTCAATCGAAGGATCAGAAGGCACTCTACTAAACACGGATTGACTCTCTTGCCCAAGCATTGCCGCCCACGACTCGGTTAACAACTTTTGTTAAAACAACCTTCCCTTTTACCTGCAGCTTTGGGGTCTTAGGTCTATTGCTTGACGGGAGTAGTAGAGATTAGGGGAAAGCTCTTTCTTTTCTGATCGAAAGATCTTTTTTTGACTCGCTATCGCTATAAAGGTTACAACCGGCGGCATTCAAAAGGAAGGTTAAACCATAAGTAATTAGAGCGATGCCCCTTGCTTTGCAAAGAGTTGAGTTCTTCCTCTTGAGCGCAGGATAGCCACTGACTCTTCCGATTAATTAAGATATAGGACAAGCCAACGCGTCAAAGTCAAGTCAGGGCCGAGTGAGAAATATTAATAGGGGCGACGTAACTGGTTCAAATACCAGAAGCTAGGTCATAGAAGGTAGATTCGATTCGACAATCTTAAGTAGTTGAGTCAGCCCTTGCCGGGATACGATACTGTCAGCCTCAGCTAATCACTAGCTTCTGAAAGAATAATATCGTCAAGTCGGAGAGGAAGAAAAATGCCATCATAGAGGGATCAGCATGTAAACTGGAAGGGCTAGGGAACTCCTTTAGCTCCATAATTCTTTAGAATGAGAGTGAGGGTCAATCGGGGGAGCCTTACCTCTTAGATGACCCAAGCAAGTCAGTAAGCTATTGGATTTTGATTGGATGGATCCCCAGTCCCTGCTAACTGTAGTTACTGAAGGTCGAGTAGTAGACGGGCGAGGCCCACTGTTATAATCGGGAGCAAAAAGCATTTCCCTTGCAGCAAGTCATCTGGTGGTGAATCATCTTGACTATCTATTTGAGATCCGTCACCATCTATTCTAGCTGATGCTGATACCTTGACTTCTCTTTCCACCCTACCCTCCGCCTTTGCGCGCATTTGGTGCGCTATTGAAGAAAAGAACATATCTATCTAATAATATTGTAGATAATCACAGAACGCTTCGCATTGGCTAGCTTGCTTGGCCGCACACATATAGATTCAAATAGCCCAAAAAAGTCGATTCCGTGGGTTGGATTACTTCTTTTTGCGATGATTCAAAAATGTCAAGCTTCACAAGGAAATATCATATAATGACGATAAACGACCAAGTCGTCACTTTCATCTACATATAGAAAGTGCAATCGAGCAAGCAGTCTTTTATGTAGTACGATCAATCAAGCCTACCGCTGATTGCGCGGCCATTGATTTTGCATTTCTTTCGGTTTTTAATCGAGATTGGGTTAGTGTTCATTGAATTCTAAACTATTGGGATATCAAGAATCTTCCTATGAAGAATACGGTGTTTGAAAGGTAAAAGTGTTCATCAGAGGCTTCCTGGAGGAACTCATCTTCCTTTTGATAAGAGTTTCGGTATTGCTCTTCGCCAAGTTATAGTAGTCATTCTGCCTATCCCGTTCCGAAGAGTAGGCAAAAGCCCATATGGGCTGGATATCTTCAATACAACAAAGTAGTAGGTAGTCAAAGTGTTCCCGATTTGTAGGAGTTGGCTCTACTCGTGTGCTCGAACTTGTGGAAGTGCTCGCATACCCGGTTGGGTTATCGGGTTGGTTCCTCCTGCTTCGCCTTCGGGGACAGAAAGAATGCCCGCAGCTCCAACTTTGACAAGCTAGCGAGAAGAAAAGGTGGTCCTGCCTTAGGCGCATCTGTTTCCGAATGATATCATTCACCAGACCCCCCTTAGGGACTTGAATACTCCTCTATGGGTGGTAATCGGTAGATAAAAAGATCAACATTGGTCCAAGAGGAGGAGATCACCTAGCCGATCCCGAATAGCCCGATCTTTATTTCAACCGATCCTCCGGGTCATAACCTAAACTCAAATAATATATATATATTATTTTATGGAAGATAGTCGGCCCACTTCTAGCCGAAAAAGCGATTATGCCTGTTCTAGCCCTACCATCCGCCCCTATCATAATAGAAAGGGGTACTTTCGAGCTGATCTGTAACGGATCAAGGCGACCGAGAGGACACATACCTCCATAATCTTCCTTAAATGGGCAAGACTCGGCATGCGAGAAGTATAATATACTATACAACTACATAGATCTTGATTGATTTGGATGCAATGGAAATCTTGACTCCAAAAAAAAGCCATCCCATGAGTATACATGACCCCACTACCTATATAAAGCGTACATCCCTGCTTAGGGAGTAGGTCAAAGCTTTTTATAAGAAAAGTCAAAAGCTGGAATCCGAGAAGACAAGACCCCCTAAGAGCGTCTTGTAAACCAATTATTCGATCTGGAGATCCCAGCAAGGCTGCCGGAGACATCACTAAACCCAGGGATGTCTCTTGCAAAGAAGAATTCGTAGAGAATTTCCCAGAACCCCAGTCCAGCCTACCCGACGGATAGAATATAGAATATACTCTCAGCCCTTATTATACGTAGGCGAATAGTGACCCTATTTGTATGCGCATCCACACGACGGGCACGTTCCAAGATCTCCCGCAACGAGAACCTAACACATGGTTTATTGATAGTAAGCTGATTAAATAAATGGATCATAGGTTGGTTGAATATTGAGTTCCGCTTAGGCTACGTGTTCTGTTCACGCGCTACTAAGCCGCACACAGGATCTTAGACATCGTCCCCTTTCGGGAACACCTTCTTACTAGTAGGGGCTAAGCCTGATGCAAATATACCGAAAAAAGAAGATATCTATGGTCGATTCTACGAAGATCCGATTCGCCCTTTATGTTATGGCTCGTCTCGCGCTTAGTCACTCGCTCGGATAGGGGAGCAGCAAGTCTTTTCTGAAAGAACTCGCGCCCCTTATCTAAAATAGTTATATGTGTATATATATATTAGATACTAACTCTTTGGTTGGATCGGACAGGGACTTCTATAAAGATCTTTCCACTCATTCATCATACTCAAAGTCGAAGTCACGGCATGGGGGGCTCGGAAAAAGAACGAGAATCGGTGTCGTGGTGGTGCTACGAGATGGCGATTTCTCGTGTATAATAGAAGAATAGATCCGCGGACCTATTGATTGACCATAGATGCGAACCGATCGACCGCTATCTAAGAGAAGATAAGTAGTTCTTCTATCGTTCAAGGGCAAGGGGAGAACATGTAGCGGCTTGCCTAGATCTCTTCCCGTCGGTCAAACCAACGATTCTCTTCTCAAAGTAATAGAGAGAGTCTGTTTCTTTTTTGATTTTGCCGGTATTCCGCTCCGCGAGCTAGGAGCGCATCATCGGGGCAGGGCGAAAACGAACATAGGATCATCATCATGGCCCTTTTCTTGTTTCTTTTGCTTGTGTCCGGTCCGTTGTGTGTGTTTTTTTTTAAGGCTTATCCGGGGGCTGCTGCTCTGGGGCATCCAATTCCTCGAAACTCGGGCTTGCTATTGCTTATAAACTTCCAATTCATGTGCTGAGGAAGATTCGTGGCGATGAAAGAGACTGTCCTCTATTATATGGATTCCCCGAGTACACTTTCTTAGGGAGCCAATGAAGACGCCTTAAGAATCAGCCTGTTCGTCAGTACGCTAAAAGAAAGCGCATTCGACTGGGGAATCCGCCGGCTAACCCAGATGAGCTTATGCCAGTCAAAGCAGCTTAGGTAACACAATATTCCAAGCACTAGAGATTGAGTTCTTACCATTCCATTGCTAGACTGAGTCCCAGCCGCTAAAGCAGCTGGCCTGTAGCTTTTGTATCTTTGCATTTCCATAATAAAGCAAACCATTTCTGCATCAGAAGGTTAGTGACTTTCGTGGGCAGGATACAGACATGAAACCAATAAATCGTTTTGGATGCTAAAGAGGACTGGCTTTAATCTGCCAGCACAAGATATATGCTTGACTGTCCAGCTCTCTATTCTTTACAGAATTATATAAATTATAGGCTTACACTCCTTCTCCTTTTTAGCTTTAGCTTAAACAAGATTCATTGCCTTATATGGAAATGGAGGCGTAACGAGAGGTAACCCTAAACCGTCGGCTCTTATCTTAGACTATGCCCTATGCCTTATGGAGGCCTAACGACGGAACTCTTGGTGGGAGGCCTTACGACTGCTCGAGAACCTTCCTTCCTTGTCGGCTTAATGACAGCATTCCCTCCTACTCCTGCTACTACGAATGCTACTGCTATTGCTACGACTCCTAGTCCTACTGAGACTTACACCTTTTATGGCACAAGCCCTTCTGCAGAAAAAAGCTCAACCTCTATATTTGATGTGCTTAGTCAAGCTGGCTGATAAAGCATGTTCAGTTTCATCAAGTTCCAGCAAGCCCGTGGGAGTTGCCTTTCATACGGGTGCAGGCGATCCAGTGGGAAAGCTAAGGGTTGCAATCCTGAGGCAAACCATTCATCTACTTTCTGTGGCATAGCTCTTATCTCTTTGACCTGAGACTGGCATTTTTCTTTCCTAGGGATGAGACAAAGTCTGAAAGGGATGGAGCTTTCACTGTGCATCAATAAGAAGGAATAGCGGGTTCACGGGTTGAGGAGCTAATGTTGAAGAAAGGCCTTCGGGTTCCTCGAAGTTCATTCAAAGCTTGAAATTGGGGCAGTTGGAAAGATTGAATCTTTTTGCTCTAATA
Source organism: Kaempferia galanga (assembly GCA_037974795.1). NCBI lineage: Eukaryota > Viridiplantae > Streptophyta > Magnoliopsida > Zingiberales > Zingiberaceae > Kaempferia > Kaempferia galanga. The sequence continues at coordinate 56,013 of JBBPFP010656881.1, read as the reverse complement.
GAGTTGACGGAATCTTGCTGCTTGGTTCACCTAAACTTGCATTTCGTGTTGCAGCCCCAGGTGTAATACCTACATCATCTGTTTGAACGTATCCTATATACCCGCATGAGATCAGTGGTGCAAGACCCTCGGTCCTAAGTCACGGCTAAAAAACCTAACAGGATCTTGAGCTATAGATTGGGTCGTTATGGGCCAAGCCAACTACTATATGAAAAAAGTTCTGCTGTAACCTCCCCTTAGCTAGTATAAGCACACGTGCCCTCCCGATCTGTCCTTCAATAGAGGTCCCTATAATACCGGTCTAGCCCATTCGTCATGAGATGAGGAATGTACTGACTCTTAAGATGAGAACTAGTTTTCTTTGTCTATGCCGAGAAGAGAACGATCATCGCGATGCGCACAGGAATTCTAATCAAATTAGTCAAGATCAATAGTCAGAATAAGCCGATTCAATCAATTCCCCATTACTGAGACAAAGGATCGAACGAACTCCTATGAGACAAAGCGCCCAATCCCATCCCTGAGACAGAAAACGGGTAGCACACAAAAAGAAAGAGCGCAGTGAATCAAATCAGGCGAAACCTACATAAGTGCAAGTCTACCCTAATGATACTGGACCGATCCACTCCATGCACGATGGAATTACCTCATCCGATCAAAACGCCAGAAAGAGGCTTAGCCCGTTAATGAAAGAAAAGACCAACCTGGGAATGAGCACAGATCCACCAACAACCATAGTGAAAGTCTGAGCTTTAAGCCATTATGCCAGAAAATAAAGTACGCAGCAAAGCTCTACGGAATACCAATCGTGCCCAGAAGAATTGACTTCTCGAAACAAGAGAGATATAAGAGCTAGGAACACCTACGGCCAACTTCCTTATCAGCGGTGAATACGACTTCTTTCCCAATAACTAGAGCATTCTAATATATAATCTTTTGAACTGAACGCACCAACTTCGGATTTACGAACAAAACAAAAGCTTCGCAGTGAAACATGAAGCACATCAGCCCATTCTTTCCCATTTGGATTGTCTTAGTCCCTCACGGGGGGTTACCCATGATGCGTATACCAAGGAGCTCGAATTTTGACCAACCTACTGGAGTGCCAACCATTTTCTGTCTGCTTTCTTTTCTTGTTCAATTGAACTTGGTATCATCCAGAGAGGCAGCAAAATATAGTATAGATTCTTTCTAGCCCCAGGGGGCCTATTTGCCATTATTCAATAACACGCAACATAGAACCTGGTGCTTTCATTCTTCCTAGGCGAGTATAGATTGGTAGGAATAAGGTCAATTCAATAAGTAGAGGGGTTTGGGTACTATTTCCCAGTAGAATTTCACTATCACATTCATGAGGACTCGATTTCTCTTATGAGATGACTTGGCCTATTCACATTGAATTTCCTTTTTAAATGGTTAGAAACACTTGAAATACCATAAGAATTGACTGGAAATATGGATGTTCGATGCTGGAAAGATGACAGGATAGGATGTCCGGCGATAGGTAGGAGATTGAGACAAAGTGAAGCAAAGACCCTCCTCCTCCATATTGTCAAATCCATGCACTTTCGGGAAAGGAGAGAGTTGCTTGGCCTAATAAGAAAACAAATGAACACCACCTCTCCTTCCCAAAACGAATACTTGACTCAATGGGAATTGCATAATTGATTTGACGTACTACTCCCTAAACAAATATAGCCCTTCCCCTATTTACCGCTCTCCTTATCCACCAGGGTACCAAATCCCACCATTTTATATGTTTGATGGGGGAGGTTGCCCTAAACTAAAAGACACTTATCTCATTTCATTACCGATTGCCGGGACACTGCCACAAAATGGGTCTTTGCCATTGAGACAATTTCCCCTTTCCCTCGACGGTCCTGCCTACGAGTGGTATGACAATCTCAGGCCCGGGTCCATATCAAGCTGGAAACAAATGCAAAGGGCTTAGGCAAGCACTCGGGTCAGCGGATCAGCTTAAGAAAGCAAATCAAACTCAAATGTCTTCAAGCTCCCTTCGCCAAAGAAAAAGGCGGATAAGAAAGTGTTAAAGACAGCAAAAAAAAAAGTAATCAAAGTATAGCCGGTCGAGTACCACATAAGGATAAAAAGGGCTTCCTCTCAAAGCGAACAATCCAACGACTTCCCCCCTTTTTTTCGCTTTTTCCGGCCCTTTGGCTAGTCAGTTTTCTTTGACTGGCATTTTGCCTTTTTTTTAAATGATCCCTTCACTTCACCAGAGGGGAGTCATCCTACACACGTAAACCAAGGATCGATTGATTAAATGCACTCGAAAAAACCATTTGACACTTAAGCGAGTGGTTAGCTGGCCCGTTTCAAGAGAGTCAGATTTGAAATAGCCAGATAAGAAAGGATCAGAATCAGACGATCATCCTCGTTTTGTCTTTTCCGATAGGCTTCAGCAAGCGAAGGTCTTCCAATTTATTATTTAGCCTTAAAAGTGACTTTGACTGACGTCAACTCCAACCTGTATTAAATCTATCAATAGCCCTCCCATAAATGTCCAATCCGGAAAGGATACGTCACAGATCAAGAGATCTTTCTATACTCTTATCAAAAGACAAATCCTGTAATCGACAACCCTTTCTCACATCGACACTAAGGAATACCCTCTACTCCAACCCGCTCTATTCAGCTCTCCCCTAATACTCCAACCCGCTCTATTCAGCTCTCCCCTAATACTCCAACCCGCTCTATTCAGCTCTCTCTACTCAAAGGAAAGGGTTTACAATGTAATCTCTATACTCAATGAGGAATCTTTCAATACAGCTATCAGAAATGCTGGAATCCTAAAAGCTAACCCGTCCTGGTATGCTATTTACCGGTGTCCTGCACCCAAGCCAAGCCATCAATGCTTTTTCATCCTAAATGGGAACCCCTCATGGTATTCCATAGACTGGTATTCCCGGATCTACTTTTCGTGTACCTACTGAGCTCTCCTTCGTCAATTTCCAATGCTACATCGTAATTTTGGCATAAGCGGCACTTTCTCTATTCTATACTAGACTAGAAAGAAGTAGTTGACCATTTTCCAATGCTCTTTCTTTGAGCTAGACTCTATGGCCTATGCCTAACCCTTGCTGCTGGCAGTCCTCTAGCTCAGTGAAATTCTTTAAGTAATTTGAATTTAAATATTATATATTTTATTTTAAGTTTCTAATGTAGGTTCAATCAATTTGTTTTTTTAATTTATCTTCCTTAAAACATGAAGTTCGCTCAGTTGTATCTTCCTCCTTTTAGTTTGAATACTTTAATTGAACTTAACTTTCTATATGAATATACTGAATTTCATGACATAAAGTATTAAAATAAAAAACTTATCTTTAAGGGTTTGAATTTAAATAAAATAATATGAAAGTGAAGTTTATTTTATTTTTAAAAACTTAAAAAGAATATGCATCAGTTAAATTCTTTAAGTTAGCATGAAGTTCGCTCAGTTGGATCTTAGGTTCAATCAATTTGTTTTTTTAATTTATCTTCTATTTTAATAAAATAATTTGAATTTCAATATTATATACTTATCTTTCACTTTAAATAAATGGAGGTTCAATCAAGCAGTCCTCTAGCTCAGTGAAATTCTTTAACGTAGAATAAAGTTTCTCTTTCGAATAGACTCTTAACTGATTCTCTTTTCGCTCAGTGAAATTCTTTAAGTTTGTAATGAGTAAGCATTCAAGTATTTAGAGTTTATTATTTATCTCCAATAGAAGAAAGAAAGAAACTAGGTGTGCGATTGCTTTTCTTCTAAGAAGTAGGGCTACCTGCTCTGCCTACTGAACTACGCAACGGAACTCCAATAAGAGACCTTTCTCGTTCTTTACGCTGAAAGAGTTCAATCTCTTCCCTCCTGGCGTAGTACCTATTATTCCTTAGTTGCTTCAACAGACACTTTCGTCCCCACACCCCAAGCTAACTGGACCGCCTTTGAGGGTTTGAATTTCAATATTTAATATTTTATTTGTACTTTAAGCGGAGCGTTGCAAAAATCGTTTTTTCATTCATTCTTTTTTTCATTGTTGTATCTTCTGAAAGTTAGTTTTAATACTTGAATTGAACTTCACAAAGAGGGTTTGAATTTATATATTTAATACTGAACTTTAAGGGTTTGAATTTCAATATAATATACTTATCTTTAACTTTAAAGAGAATAGTTAATTTTGAGTCCTCTAGCGCAGTCCTCTAGCTCAGTGAAATTCTTTAAACAAAAAATATAGCTCATTTCTTTCCTTCACACCGACACTTTCCTTTGCCTATCGGTAAGATAAAGACATGTTCAATTGCCTACGGAAAGAGAACTGAGAGTATGAATCGCGTATAGAAAGAAACATAACAATCTTTCTTCTATTATAATTGAAAGAGGAATCTCAGAAGAAAAGAGAAAGTCAAAGTGGGGAGCAAAGGGGGCGTTTTCAATCATACAAAAGCCTTAGGAAAAGCCAAGTGGATCAAGGTCTAATGTCGATTTCTCTGACTTCGCTAATTCAATCTCGCAAGGGATCGCCTGACAGAACTTCGATAGGCCATGGGGACAACCTAGACTCTTGACCAATGAGGACTCCAGAAGCCGGAACTGAACTAAGCCTTACGAAGCAGATATAGAAAGATAGGCACGCCGACAATCGTAACCAAAGAAAAGAATAGGAATTAGCAATCCGGATAGGAGTTACGTAACGGAGAGGAATGCTGCTTAGATGAAATCTTCGCGCTCACTAAGCAAAAAAAGGAGCGTTAGACAGTGAAGCCTGGCTACGGTCTATTGTTCAAGGAGCGAACGACAGTCACTATGACCCATCCAAGCAGCAAATCAAAGTGAGACCGAAAAGACAAAGATCACACAAGCTCTACATAGAGGAAACTCTACTAAGCTGTCGCGTCGCGGGCCTCAAATAATTCTTCGCATTCGCTCCAGTTCCGTAGAGACGCGGAGCTTCATATTCATAAGTAAGATCACAGATTCAGAGTACTCATTACTCATATAGAGTCAGATCACTGAATAATAATCATAGAGCAAGTGCCATACAACCGGAAGAGCCACATCAATTCATACCAATCCAATATAATATCAGAAAGACCACCTATCAAAGAAAATGGGTCAACGAAATATAGAAGCCCCACAACTCCTCTAAGATAGAGGAACGAGCGACAGCGACTCCGAGACCCTAGTTCAATAGCTGGCACTAAGACAGTACAATAGAATAGTTCTCGAAGAAAGAATCCGTTTTCGAATAAAGAATCCCCTACACATATAAATCAAATGAGACAGATTCGTAGGCCGGGTGAGCCATCCTATCTTTCCTTCTTCCATAAGTGCTTGCTTAGTATGGATAAGTGCTTGCTTAGTATAGTATGGATAGACCGCTCGAAGAGCAGGAATGGAATGAGTCTTTCCATTTTTGTCCGTTGTAGAGAGAATCAGTCTTTCAAAGAGTAGAGAAGTCCTGGCGAAAGGAGAAGTGTCCGAGTAAGGGCTAGCGAGAAATTGATTTTCAATCTCTTATCAATTGACAATCAATTGTTGTCGGGTGGGCGAGCAAAAGAGTTCATAGTCGGCGTACGAACACTCACTTAAAGGATTCCGGAGTTATTCGCTAGTAGAGTAGTAGGGGTGGGCGAGAGAAGGGGTGAAATACAATAGATACGCGATTGAAAGGCTCTAAGGACGGAAAGATTCATTCAAGTAGGAGCAGTGAGAAGTGAGGCGAGGCCCCTCAATCATGCCTCTTGCGGTCTGAATAGAGCCCGTTTCACACCTTCGCCCTCCTATGCTGCTTAAATTGTTTTTTTTGCCTGGTTGAGTCCCGCTCCAATCGTATTACTTGGATGTAATTCAATGAGAGGTTTTGGGGTCAGTCCAATCAAGGATAGGGGAAAAGACCAGTAGCCCCTTCCCTTCGTTCAGCTCTCCGCCCCTTAAAAAGAGGAGTGATGATTGAACTCGGGATTCTCCAGACAGACCCTTGAATCAGAGCACTCTCATTCATTTATCGCACTCAGGATCAGGACCACATTAGGTGCGGCATTTGGGTTGCGAGAGGGTCTTGGAGCTTTCCCCTGTACTCTTGACTGAGAGCATGAGCAGGAGTAGGAGTAGGAGTAGGAGATTCATTGATTGCTCTGTCCTCTCTCGAGCTGGGACGGGTACAGCTCTTATTAGTGCCAAGGGTGATGCGAGGCTATTGACGCGGGAGTTCGTCGCCGCCCATGGGTCTTCTTCGCATCGCTGGGGATTATGGACTGAACAATAAGGAAAGGGCCTTGAAAGAACTCAAGAATAAGAATAAGCTTTACTAGCCACTAGCCAGGACCGGGGAAAGCTACTCTGACTTCCCTAGGTGCTTGGTTGCAAACACTTTGCCTTTCCTTTCAGATAGAGAGTTAGAGGCCTGTCTTGGTCTACCTTGAAAGCAATGCATTAGCATTGGGAGATTCTTGTCTCCCTCAGGGTACGAGTTTAAGATCTTTGGAATCAGGCAGGTTTTTTATACTCTATATCCAACTGCAGAATCCGAGAACTCTAGCAACCGCTCTTTTAGGTTATACATCTCATATAGCGAGAACTACCTTGATTGAGACTGATCCGGACCCTTCTTTCAAGTGGTGTCCCTCGCTCGAGTCTATTTGATCCTATACCAGCAGCTCCCTCTTGTCTTCGTGCCCATCTTGAGTTGAGAGGGGTGAAGTCGAGCACGTCGGCCACTCAGCTACACTGACGTAAGGCTAGCATCTTAATAAGTATGATGATTCCTTCCTGAACTGAGAAGGTAGCAGTAGAGACGCATTACTCAGTAGTCTCCTGTCCGAACATTTACTTATTATAGGAGTCCCATACCATTAACTCTTGGAATGAACTGAAGAACTCTTTATCAGCCGTTGAATTGAAGTCCATTTCATTGTAATAGAGTACCTCACAATGATTCAAAAACAGAGCGCATTAACAGAAGAGATCCAAATAGCCGGGTGGACTACTATTTATCGTGGGCGATCCGAATGGAAGCAGATTGAAGATAGATCCCAGTACCCGTCAGGGAGCCGAGCCACACTCACTCTTGATCTTGGAATTCCAGTCTTGGAATGAAGGGTCCTCCCGTTCTAGCGGGGCACCGCTTTCTTATATATGTTGTCCCAGTAGCTATCTTAGTTGTCCTAGTAGCTATCTTATATAATCATTACCAACTCTTGGGCCGCTGCTTCGAAAGATGACATTAGTGCTAGCGAGTCCTCAGGTTGAGCTACTTCTATTCACTGAGCCATCTATCTTTGAATGACATATTATGGATGGATGCCCGTACCAACCATCATGTACTATCTTCCCCCTCGCCTCGCCTAGACTTGCTGGAAGGGAAAGAAGGAGGGCTCTCTTTCCTGAGCTTTTTTTATCTCTCCGGAATGCCTTGACTTTTGACTCTTTCAATCCCTTTTCGCCAACAGTCTTTCGCTCTGCCTTTCTTTTGATGACATGGATGATTAGGCTTCTACTTTGATGAAGGAATGCATGCGTTTGGCTTCTACTTTGATGAAGGAATGCACCTAGTAGGAAGGAATGCATGCAAATAGTGGTTCTTGTGAATGTACGACATAGGGTAGGGATAGGAAAAGAAAGGGAAGACGGGATCTCATCTCTATTCACAATGGGCGAGACTGAAATGCTTTCAAAACTATAGTAGAGAGAATGGAAAAGCTCGCTTACCTCCGCCTCGTTTCACTCGCTCCTGCCTTCTTATTGTTGTGGAAAGAGATCCCCTCTGTGCTGGTAGCTTGTCCTTGGCCAACTACATTGGCGATCTTTTAGCAAGGGCCTCAAATGCATGTTCTGCTTGACTATAAGTGGGGGAGTTGTTTTTCTCTTTCTTTTAACTGTCCTGTCCGCTTGTAAAAGCGAGAGAGGTGGGTTCGCAGCCATCACATGATGGTAGTAGCCGTCTATTCTATCGAGCTTGGTGGAAACCTACCCCTCACTCTCTTGATGACTAGATTGGATCTGCTGTCTTGGTAGCGCAACTCCTTTCTTTTGGCTAGTCCTTGTCTTTCTTGGAGTCAGATTGGACTCTCGACTCTCTTTTGCATCCCACTCCGAAAGAAGAGAAGGAAAGATAGAAGAAGGCAGGGCTCGGGAAAGCAACAAAGTCAATAGGGATGGAGGAGGCACATGAACTCACGAAAGCCTGGACTCTCCCCTTTTCCAAGCGGGACTCTCACTCCCAGCTATACTACATGAGGTCCTTGAGGAGGCTAGTCATAAGTTTGAGACTGTTCTACTGGCGCAAGAAAAGGAAGACAGCCTGGCAACTGACTAATGGGTTGAACTTCACTCTCTACCGGGACGCAAGAAGGATGGAATCATTCTCTAAGCGGGGCCTTCATGAGCTCTCATTCTGATCCACTTCGGAGCCTGACCTCAATCAGTCTATGGGGAAAGTTCTCGAGTCTCGAAATGCAAGGGCCAGAGCTGGGGTTCGAACTCGACAGCCAGGCATCCTCTATCTATAAAAAAGAGGAAAGGGAGCTGATGAGAGGCTCATTCATTCGATCGCATCGCACTGCCGCATAAAGAACCGCGCCTTCTACGGAAAGGATAAAATCTCGCAACTCTAATCTAAGCTGACTCACTTTAGTAAGAAAGACCACTTGATGAATGTAAGCAAAATGATCTGTGATAGGCATGGTTGCAAGCGCTTCCTATCTATTCTGAGCCTTCACGCTTCCATCTCTTCTGAGCCATCACATACATATAGAATAGAATCCATTCTCTCTCCGCCTTATCATACAGAAAGAAGACAAGAAGCTTGGCTGGTCTGGTAGAGAAATCCTACTACTATCAATCTGGTCTTGCCCCCCTCGTCCTATGACCAAATTCCTCTTTATCGCACAGCAGAGCAATCCAACAAAAAAGTTGGTGAAGAAGGCAGGGTTCCGACCTCGCACCCAAAGAGTGAATGAGCCCGACCCCCGTAGTACCTTCCGTACATTGGTCTTATGCCATACGACTGCCATAGGACTCCCTTCCCGAAGAGATATAAAATGCTCTAGGCTAGGCTCAGAGTCTAGTGAAAGCTAAGCGCTCTCTCGAGATGAGAACCTTTGACCTTCCATATTCTATAGAGGAGGTAGGGGCACAGATCAAACTTTCCCCTCGCACCTTCAGGCAGACGACCGGCATCCGAACTAGCTGCTGAGCAAACCTACCTGCTACCTTGACTATCTGACCATGAGTCCGTCTTCGCGAATCGAAATAGGGAACTCTTGCTCCCTTGATCTGAGTAGGCAGGTTCGGGATCAAATCTCGCGGGAGTGGCATAATCATGCTAACTGATTCTCCTATGGGCAAAGAGAACTGTCCCCAGAACTCCCTTTCCTAGCAGTTCATACCGAACCATTACTTAATGGTAATCCTGATAGCGCCCAGAAAGAGATGGGGCAGCGGCTGCTGAGATCCTCCCTTTCCCCGGTAGTAGCTTTCTTCGCCTGTAGAGGAAGAACGATGATTGGATGTAGTTCTGTCTAAACCCCTTGACTTTAGGAAAGACCTAGCCAGGGTGAAAGGTAGTAAAAGTGTTCTTGACATTCGCATTCCCTTTCTTTCGTGCTTTATGTGCATGTTCACAGCTAGTTTCTGATATGATCTTTCAAATCACCCTCCTCTCACGTATAATAGAATATAATCACTCGCATCCGAAAACCAGAGCAGTCATTCCTATGCCAGCTAACCCTCCAAAATTAAGAGATCAAGCCCCCACCCCAGCTCTAGAGGATCAAAATTTCTTTACCCTATCCACCAGATGCTATTCATGCTTTTTTCTTATAACTCCCTCCCTGGCTTAGGCATGTAGATGCTTAGTCCGATTCACTCTTTGAAAGAAATTGTGTAGCTGGCGAGGCCCATTCAAATCAAGAAAGAGAACCCGAGTCTAAAGCAGAAATGAGATTCTCATACCGCCCTTTCCCAACTCTTACGCACCTAAAGTCAGATACCGATAGCCAGTAGCAGTTAACTCAGTGCCTACAACCCTGTTGATCTGAAAAGTGGACCTTAGAATCTGCCTTCCATGGCATCTCCACCTAGATCTGACCTACCTAAGAACTGAACTTGCAAACCACCTTCCATTCATTGGATAGCAAACCCACCTTCCATGGCATAGCACCGCTCCCAGGATTGGAAGATATGAGAATCCTTGAGGACCAAGTCTTAACTTGAGCACTGACTGGACCCACCAAGCCAAGCACCATACTCCATCCGCTGGCACGCCTCACGGGTCTATTATAGCTCCCGGGGAAGTAGTCCCAACCCATACGTACCGCACCGTTCAATCAAATAGATAGAGATGAAATAGCAGTTAGGGCCAGAAAAGAAAGCAAGGGCTGTCCACTAGGCACTATTTATCCTACTCCTAGCCAGAAAGCAAAGGCCTCTCCGGATGCTCGAATTTGTGGACTATCCTAGGAGACACGGAGAGAGTTTTTTCCGCGGGACCAGGCGAATGGTAGCCAACCAAGCAAAGGCCTGGAGAACGGGGCTAGAGTATGCCAACACTAGAAGTCCTCACGTCTCACTAAGGGAAGTCCCCACCGAAAAGAGGCAGGCGCTTGCTACTTATGGCTTGCTCCAATAACCCACTGATTCATAGCTTATCCTAGGCTTACACCAACTAGACCAGAGGGATAGTCCGATCCCATCCTCGGCTACTATGCTCGGCCTACACGAGCCATCCTACCCGCTTCATACAAGGCCCACCCTCATAGGGCGATGAGGACGGGAACCAGATATAGATAAAGAAAGAGTACGGGTCAGAAACTCCTCGCCTGTAGAGAAGACCGGGAATTGAAAAACCCGTAACGAACGAATGAACTCGCTTCTCTGAACTTGAGTTCCTTTCTTACGCTCTTTCTCCTTCTCCTTGTACTATACCAACCCTTAGCCCTCCCATGAGCACGAAGATCCGAAAGACTGATTCTTTGATCCGTCATCGCACCACACCCTTAACTACCGCTTATTCAGAGAAATCCCCAACTCCGCACCACTTCCGGGATATAGGCGATCGCAACACATTCCCTTTATAGAGATCCTTCTATAGAACAATAGAATGAATGCTTGCTTTCACAGATCAGAGACTTCAGTACGATTCCGAATACGAATAGGCTAGGCTAAATCAAGATCCTCCGCTTCCACTCATCTTACTATCCCCAGACGTAGAGATTTAAAGAGAAGGAGCCTCCTCACTAATGAATATAATACATACCTAGTGCTTGGTTCCTTATGACTGCTGATAGTGACGCGTGCTAGTTCTTCCTAGTGATGCAGCCTAGGACGGATCAGTTGAGCGAGCTCCTTACCCGAACAGATACAATTCCCTGTGCAAGCCAGAAATAAGAGCAGAGTCCCAATTGGTCGAGATAGTCAGCAGATCAGGTCCCTATAGAACTATTCCCGAAGCTATCCACTGCTTTTTCTGCTGCTTTTGCTTGCGGCCAGAAGCAAAGCCCAAACCAAAAGCGACCAACGGGAGCGTAGGAATGAACGCGAACAACGTGAACGAACGCCAGCTCCACGTGGACGAGACAAAACAATAAAAGAAAAGTGCTGGGGTAGGGTAGGACGGATTGAACCAGGGAGAAGCTCACGACGAACGAGCGATAAAGTGCTGGCCGAATCTATTCCAACGGAGGATAAGTTCCACTTTATATTCCAAATACGATGTAGCGAGCCCGGAAGATCAGTAGTGAAAGTTCCACAAGCTAGGAGTAGTCCCTTTATGAATTAACTTACCAAGTTTAGTTCGCTGTCTTATCCCGGGGCAGAAGCATATGAGTGGTTACTGCACCCCAACTTGCTTCTCTCTTATTAACCTTTTATGGATTCCATTCCCACAGGGCATTGCATACATATAAATAATAGAATTGAATCTTGTTCGCGCTACCTCCTTTCGTATGGGGATGATTATCGGGCGAGAGCAAGTCAAAGAGGAAAAGATAGGAGACGAAGTAGTCCGTACACTGGGGGGACAAGACTGATGGAAGGATAGAGTGCAATAGGGCAGGGTCAAGTTCTAGTCTGCTTAGTTTAGTTGAAGGAATGTTCTGTTACAGCTTCTGAGTTAGGAGTAGACGAGCGGGCCAAGAGCGGCCTAGTTTGAAGGGCTTCTTCCTGGCTGGTGTAGGAGCAAGAGACTTTAGCTATTCTTTCTTCAACTAGGAGATCATATTATGAACTATTGTATTCGGGTCCATTATTCTATTATCTTCAACCAATTGCATTGTCTCCATTCTTTGTTATGTTAGCTGTGCTTTTCTGTTTAATTCAGTGTGAGGTAGGAGCAGGAAGTTGACTTTACAAGCCAGAACTTGGGGGCTCCGCTCTTCCTTCTCTTTCTTCTTTTCTTATATCTTATTCATAGACTGAGGTAGATTTTGATCATTGATATGCGATTGCAAGACGGAGCGGACTCCCTTTCTTTGCCGGTCGGGCAGCTTTCTTGCTAGTGATTTGATTCGTCCCTCTCGTGTCTTTATTGTAGAGGGTTGGATTCAGCCTTGGGTGACTTCAATGGCTTTGAGTTCGTTTAAATCTCATTGTGGTGCCCTATGGCTACTACTCCGGAATGGCATTGCTAGGTTGAGAATTGAGAAGTGGAAGCGTTGCACTTTCCTGCTCTGGGCATGGTTCTTTGGCTAGGCTTGGAGGAGAAGATTCTTTTGCGAGCACTAAGCTAGCGGGCGAATAGAAGGAAGGAGGAGTCCCGCCTTTCTCCAGGTAATTGAGCGCTCACTCCTCTTGCTATCTGGTTCTGCGCCTATTTATTCGTTCCACTCACTCTTTAGCATGAACTCCTTCCTTGCCCGACCGCTACAGAGTTCTTATCTTAAAAAACACTGTATCAGTTGGGATAAGTTATTATAAAAGGGTGAGACTCCCTCTCTCTCTCTTACAGTTCGCCTCCTTCCTTGATAAAGTTATTCTGAGTTCGGGTCCCACTTCTCTTAAATAGGCGCTCTTCCTTTCCTGGTGCCCCAACTATAGCTGGTGAGCGACCTACCTGTCCTGGCAACTTATCCTCAGAGGGGTAGGGGCATGTGGATGATTCGAATGGAGGAGGATGAGATGTGGGAGAGCTCGCTCCGCACCTAGTCGTCCACGCTATTATTCTATAAGAGAAGTTATTGACCTCTTGCCTAGCTCCCTTATGAAAGGACACGTAGCTCTTTGGAAGGCAGTGAATCGCTCTGCTGAACGGGTGCTCCTAACGGTCGCTACTCAGAACGGTGGCAAGTTCCTTAGTCTACGGACTTTATTGGAACGAAGTGAATCGCGGGCCACGTCGCTGATCGCTCGCTTAACGATACACTAACAGAGCCCACCTATACCCACCCCCCTACTGGTCGGGCGAAACTTAATGATCCCCTCCGTTTAGTAGGGTCTGACCTTAGTCAAGTTCCTTAGAACAATGATAGGCTTCTTTATCCTATTCCATAAGGATCTTCGTATTCGACTGGGCCCAGATCTGAGGGAAAGGAGGATTCTTTCGATCGAGTCCTATCCCGGTCATTCAAACTCTGAGTAGCCTATCCTTCCTCTTTAGCTTTGAGTGCTTGGGTAGGGATGATTTAAAGATGAAGTCCCTCGTCAAAAGAGCAGCAGTGGAGTGGGTAGAGTCCAAGAGTTTAAGATGGCGAGTTCATTGATTGGAATCCCACTTAAGGGAGATCCCTTCTTTAGCTGTTCGCGCTCCGGAGCCTGCTGGAGAGGAAAGAGGGAATTCGTTGAGTATCGGGAAGGGCTATCCTTATCTTTTGTGGATCCGCTCGGAAGTCCATTTTATTCGACCTACATTAGATGAGGAAGAGTCTGATAGGGGTAGTTAGGGGCAAGCGAGTAGCTAGAGAGCTTTGAAGCTTTGGGAATTTATTCTTATCTAAAAGCAGAGGGCAGCCGTACGTTAATTAAGCTAGTTCTTCTGCCAGCTATCTATTCCTAGTTAGAGGTGGAAGCTGTGATGGGGCAGAGCGAAAGCCCTCTTTTGAGGATAGGGACATGACATCTGTCGCCATTCACTCCTTTTTATCACTCGCAAGTAGTTCTCAAGGGATTGAAGGTATAGTAAGTAAGCCACGAACTCAGTCTCATTTCTAAGTATCGGGAATTACCATTCAAAGAAGACTGACTGGGGTCTCTAAGTTCACTAGCTCATAATACAACGGGTGAAGGAGCAGACAAGTTAGGATTGATAATGCCATCAAGCCTCATCTTTCCATGTGTGGAACTTTAGACGTGAGCCTCTTTAGATGGCTTGAATGAACTTACAAAGGAGAGGGCGACCAAGGGGAGCGGCTCACTTGACCAGATAAGCATAGCTCCTCTTTCACCTCAACCCCTCTCGCCTACTATACTAGTATGATCGCCTACTCTTTTCTTTCCATTCCAGATCTTAATATTAAGTAGTAGTAGTCATCCGATCCATTGGAATGGGACTCCACCGAGGTCAGTCCTTGATTGGATTCCATCTTGTCAGATATGGGCTCTCTCCTTATAGTCATGAGGAGACTCCAGAACTAGGCTGAGGCAGACGCTCAACGATATCTAGGATAGGCTCGTAGTCCAGGTCTTGATCAGCTTCAGTAAGCTAAAGAACTTGGATAAAGAAAGAAAAGTAGGAAGGCTCGAGTCTCACCCTTCACTAGCACCTAGTTTTTGACCTTACTCTTACTAGCCCTAGCCCCCCCTATACTCCCTGAAGTTACTAAAATTCCTCGCCCAGCTCTTGGCAGGCGCTAAAAAAAAAAAGAATCAAAAAACGCAGGTACTATCCATGTACTCCACTTGAACTTGAATAGGTTGCCAGTGGATCCGACTCAAAGTTCGGTTATGAATCGTACCCGTACCCTGAAGAGGGAAGTAATGAGGAGGAGCCAAGTTGGAGATTATAAAAAAGAAAGAAGTATAGCTCAACTCACTTTTCCAAAGGGTATAAAGGAGAGGCTCGACCCTAAGGGTATCGTAAGATAGACTCGACTAACAGGGTACCCACTGGATATACTCGAGCGAATGTGGTAGAGTGAATGGCCCCTGTACATTGACTCTTTCCATTCACTCTATGAGTCATTTAGTGTAGCCATTTACGACTGCGTTAAGGTGCTCTGTCCCGGTAGGTAGGAGCAAATCCTCTCGTTGAATGTACGCGGAACCTCTTCTCATACGGAGCTTAACCTTTAATGTACTAAAGACCAGGGGTAGAATATAAGGAAGCTTATATGTCATTTAATGATGGATTCTCTTTGACCTTATTAAGCCATTCCTTAATCACCACTTTTCATAACCGGTCACTATTTCTTTCCCAAAGCGGAGCTGTGAGCTAATTGGGCTAACCTCATTTCTGCTTTTCAAAGCGATTGATTTAAATATAATAGGTTGAGGCAACAAGGACCCTTGCCCACAGAAAGCACAACTAGACACCACAGCAGAGGCTTTAGACAAATGACTTTTGGGAAGGATAGATCGAGGAGTAGCTGGATGGGTGGAAGAGTCTCTATCGGCAGAGTAGCTATCGGGATGGGTGGATGGAGGAGTCGCTATCGGTGGAGTATCAGCGACTCCGAATCAAAGGATCTAGAAAGAATAGGACGCAGACTTGGCTTGGCCTCCCTCTCACGAGCGAAGGACGGGGATCTCAGTGAGGTGGGCGGATCAGACTCACAGGATGGCTGCTCTGTCATGGGCATCGGGTGAGAAGACCTAGCACCGTGGGATGAGCTCATGCCTATCATGGGTTCTTTTCCGTCTAGTCCCAAGTCGAACCTCCTCACTGGCTAGGCTCCACTCGCCTGTCAAAGGCTATATTATATGGCTTCCCATCGCACCCGTCCCTTTCGAACTGCTGCTCTTCTGCTTGGCTCGTCCTCACAGGCTGGTCTATCCTACGAAGCTTGGGCTCTGGTCTATCTCCGTACCGCGTAGTGGGATTCAGTGGGTCAGTCTTCCTCTTTCATAGCCTCGGTTCCGGTCGGCTGCTTTCACTCTTCTCTTGCTGAGCCTCTTCCCCGACTCGTCTGACCAACCTGAATTGAATTCAAAGACAAAGCCAGGAGAATCAGGCAGGGAACGGCGGAACGTGTCAAGCAATGGTACTACACAACAACAACACAACTGAATCTCTTGCTTCCACTACACAACAACAACTGAATCTCTTGCTTCCATGGATTGCACTCCCGTTTCTTGCCCAGCAGATAATGTGAGGCGTAGCACCGAGCTTGATTAAACTTCCCCTCGCTTGGTGAATGAGGAGTGCCGAGTCTTCACTCTTTCATAGCCTCATCTTAGCTTCAAAAGGTCACCGACAGAGCCCTACGATAACTGCGCCTCCGTAGCCGAGTCTTCACTCTTTCATATCCTCATCTTAGCTTCAAAAGGTCACCGACAGAGCCCTACGATAACTGTGCCTCCGTAGCCGAGTCTGTCCTCTTTGTTGGGTATTTCTATTTTTCTGTACCTGCCAGAGTTGAGTTGAGTGGACGGGAGCTGCAATTGCCACGTGGAGACATAGTTCGTTAGCTGCATTCCCATTCTCTTCAGAGTTCGTTAGCTGCATTCCCATTCTCTTCCTTGGCTGGATTACAAGCTCTGATCCGCGGGTCGTGGGGAAAGGTCCTCTGCCTCTGCTCTACGAGTCTTTCCCTTCCCTTGTTGCTGGTAGCCGACCCTCACTCATCTCATTTGAACGGAGAACTCATAGTCACTTAGTTCGCACCTCCTCGTCTTCCCTTCAAAATGCTCCCATTCATATAACTGATCTACCCCCCAAGGAGGTATTCATGACAAAGAGAATATCTCTCTACTATACTCAATGAAAGGGTCAGACCTCTCCTTCTAATGGAGGTTACTCAACTGAAGGCTTCTCGATTCAGTGTAGTTGTTTGAGCGAGGACTAGTCGCCAGCCACGATGCGAGGATGGAACATACTTAGTGTAATGCCAAAGAAAGGAATACCCCAATACAATAGAACCATCAACCCCAGTTAAATAGAAATATAATCACTCATTAACTCCTGGTGCTAGTTCTTTATATCAGATTTTTGATCTTTCCTTCACTGAAGCTCTTGTCACCCTATTGAAGAAGTGGTTGAACTCAGCTGAGGTCGTAGAATGGAGTGCCCAATTAAAGTCAAGTCTTTACCACGCGATAGGCTTTATTTAGGCCCATGACGTTCACTCATTACTATTCATTCTCTCTATATAACATATAATTCACTCACTCATTACATTTCATTGAATTTACTTATATAATATAAGAAATCTGATTGAATTTACTTATGCGACATGAAAGGAACTCTTAACCGGGAATGCTGAAGAAAGCTCAAAAGCGCTGTTTGATGAGCCTGCGTAGTCCGTCTTTCGAAGTGAAAGGAGCCGACCCTCCTCATTGCGAGCCGACCATTAGGAATACATAAATTAAAAAAAGAGAAGTGTGCATATTAACCGATTTACCGACCCTCCTGGTCACCACACCCTATTTACCTATGCCCCTAAGTGGTTAGGACATCGTCTTTTGGGACTTATCCTAAAGATGGGACTTATTTATCCTTGACGTATCGTGCTAGCGTGAATTGGAGTTTCTTGTAGACCAGGACGTCCCGATAAAGAGCCAGTCTGTACGTATGAATCAAGAACTTTATTAGCCTAAGCGTCTTTATTTCGCAATCCCAGTAGGAATGTGACATTGAATCTATAACGGTTTGAACATCAAACATTTTCAATCTGGTATAGAAGTAGTAGTTAGGACATTCGGATTACAAGGTTGGATTGATGGGACAGAAGAAAAGCAGACAGCTGTCGAATGCTCCTTGTCCTTTCATTTGAGTAGCTTCGGCCGCGTATTTAGCATATTTGAGTTCAGAAAGCCGGTCTTTAAGCAAGGCCTAGAAGATATTAGACATCTGAAGGCAAGGGACGAGAATAAAATGTAATGATAAAAGCTAAATTTCTCCCCTGCTGAAGGAATTCTGTCTTTATTCACTAGTCATATCTCGAGGTGGATTGATCCGAGAATTCTTTACCAAAGGCAGTAGGAAATCCCGAATGAACAACCATCCACAAATGTCGATTCATTCAAGCAAGAGAGTGCAACAATCCTTTGACACTGGTCCCGTAAACGAGTGAGAAATGCCTTGTCATGAGCGACCGGGGAGCGACCTGGAGCTAATCTAATCTCCGGTACATACTCTAGAACCAGACTTACAGGATAGAGCGTTAGAGCATGGGATCGTCAGCAACTTACAAGAAGGGTATCAAATTGAAATTAGTTGACTTCCCCATTATCAATAAAAGATAAAAGGGAAAAAGAGACTCCAACGACTGACTCTGGCTATAGGATGTGCGGCGTGAACAAATAGGAGGCGTGGGCCACAGGTCGCACATAAGCCGCCGGGTCGCACGACAGAAGAACACCCAACATACAGATGCACACTCCCCCATGTGAAATATTCATCTTCATTGGAGCTTTTTGGTAGTAGTCGTGACCAACAGCCATAGCCATCAGCTGTCGGCTCGTTGGTAAGGCAAGAGCTTCAAGCCCGATTTCTGGTGGCATATCCCCTACACAAGCACCACCCGAC
Organism: Kaempferia galanga; assembly: GCA_037974795.1. Classification (NCBI taxonomy): domain Eukaryota; kingdom Viridiplantae; phylum Streptophyta; class Magnoliopsida; order Zingiberales; family Zingiberaceae; genus Kaempferia; species Kaempferia galanga. Next base: position 37,396 of record JBBPFP010656881.1, on the reverse strand, counting down.
GAAGGGGGGACGGGGAAAGCTACAGGCCCAAAACCTTCGACCCTTCTTTCTAAATGGGGGTGCCCTACGCACCTCATCTTGTCATTTCGTCGTTGCTCATTCCCGTTAGGCCGAAGTGTTTGGCCTTTCCTTCTCCGCGCCCGTTCATGCTTCGCTGACCTATCGGGTGGTAAAAAGAAGAAAGTACGAAAGAATAGTAAACGGAGCACACCGCAGAAAGATTCTAAATATGAGAAGTCCCCCTTGGATTCGAGAAGAAGAAAATGAAGAACAGGAACGAAACGAAATAAGGCGTTTCTAGCTCTAGTTTCGGATGAGCTTCTCCCAATTATGTCTGGTAATAGAATAGGGCGGCTTGCTCTGACCAAGACTCCACTTTTTGCTCTGTCCATGGAGCGTATGAATTTCCTGGAATGTAGATAAACCAAAAGAGGGAATGAAGAGATAGGAATAGGAATTAGAGTACCATTGGAAAAAGGGGCACCCGTGGAAACATCTCTACTGACGAACCATTTCAATAGTACGGGTGCTGCCGTGCCACGAGGCACGACCATCAAAATAATAAAAAAGAAAAAGTTATGTAGTTGGACCATCAGCTCTATCCGTTCGAGTTTCACTTCTCTAAAGAAGATAAGACGCTAAAACTGAAAGTGTTCGCAATGCATACCGAAAGGATACCAATGAAGCCGACCATTAATGACTAGTTCGAACACCAGGAGCGGTCTGATCCCTTATTTGATCATACAGACTGCTCTTAGAAAGAGAAAACAAAAGCAAACTCTCATAGTTCGTAGCCAGACTTGCTATCTTAGGCCTTACCTAATTCGCTTTCTTAGGTCTGATCGTCTTCTATAGAGGCATAGCCCTTGATCCGGGGCACGCACATGGATCAAATTAAGTAAGGCTAAGTGCTCCGTTCTCTTCTCCTTTCCTTATAGCTCACAGTAAGACTAGCATTCAAGGAAGGAACTCCAAGCTTCGCTTCGAGTAGGGCTTCTCTCAATCGGCAAGGAAGCTAGCAATGAAGGGTCTTTATCCAATGAGGCTTTCCCCTTTACTGCAGCCGGTGGATTGGTCTTTTTTTTTTAGTTAGTCGGTCCCGGTACCTCTATCCAGCCCTAGATTATTCTTAAGACTTTGTTGGATTTGAAAGAACAGCCTCAGCCCTTGCTCCACCAGCTAGAGCTTGACTAGCTGTCCACCTCTGATCACCATCTGTTTCGACTCGTTCGTTACCTAGTGATGAGCTTGACTGGTACTCTAAGATGAACGCGGTCCGATCTGGCAAAGCTGGCTCAACGTATGCTCTAGCTCCAAGATGAAAGTTTGAGTTTTTCCCCCCCTCTTAAGCAAAAAGTGTTGTTTCCGGGTCGAATAGGTCATTCGGAACAGGCCTCAAGCCGCCGCCCATGCTTTAACAGATAAGTATAAGTTATAGCCAGAAGAAGGCAATTTTTCTTATGGAAAAAGAGTTAGTAGGGCAGAAAGAGAAAGATTAGATTCAGTTCAGGGAAACCAAACAAAGAAAGCCAATCGGAAATGATTTGATCACTACGCGAATCCAAAATCAAACTCGGAGCGAGAATCAACATCTGTACTTAGGGCTAGGCTAGGTCGCTTGGGACTTATGGCGCTTACTCTGCTCTGCGGCTTCTCCCACTAAATGCTACGGACATACTACCCATACGTACTACGTGCTGGACGGACTGCTTACAGATTAAGAGCTGGACTTGCCAAAGCGACTGGAAAGCATTCCCTAAAGTAAAGGGGACAGGACCATCACCTCAAGTACGAATCCCAGACACAGAAAGGGAGGCCCCCCTAAAGGCCTTTAGTCGAGTTGGAACTTCAGTCCTGTCGAGCATAGACGAGAAGGCAAAATGATTGGAAGAAAGAGAGTTGTGAACTAAAAGGCTGGGACTCGAAGCTTTCGAGAAGAAAAATTTTTCTTGCTTGGCCCCGGCTCAATTCCTTCTTTCTCTTTATTGATCTTCGATCGTGTACTAGCATAGCCCCTTGAGGTCTCCATTCCTATGTCCGTGAGTGGTCTCAATCCGTCGAAGTCTTCCTTCCAGTGGTCCTAAGAGCAGTCCGAGCCTTCCATTGGTGTGAGTACGGCGCAATGCCAGTCATCGAATAAGCCTATCATCCTTGGCTTTAAGCCCAATCCTTCGATCGGAACTGGCAAGAACGAGCTGACGACTACACGGATATCGTCTCGGAACCCGGTAAAGCAGCGAAGACTCCGACATCGACAAAGAAGCTAGCCGGATGAGCTTCCGTAGTTTTCTCAGAAGGGGAAAGTCGTCTCCCTACATTTTCATTTCCTTAGACTGTGGGAACTGGTTCGAAAATAGGTGGATAAGAGTAGGCCCTTTCCTAGCTGTCACTTGTCGTCTTGGGGACAGAGTTCATGCTTGAACCTTTTTTTTTTCGCTCGCCTTGGGGGACCTAAGACGATTAGGAGCTGATTTCTTTCTTTAATAATGTAACCCGCTGGGGAATCTTTTTTATGGGGGATCCCGAGCTGACTAAGACGATGATGCCGTCCGGAGCTTCAGGCGGCTCATCGAAGCAATTGCCTTTCGATCTCAATTTGCCCGCATCTGGGCGGAACTCCTCAGTTTTTCGAACTGAGGCAATCTGGTCGTGGTCGTGGAAAATTGGGGTTCAATTCCCCTAGCCCCGATGTGGCGAAAAAAGACTGAAAAAGCGAGATACGAAGTTCTTGAAATTGGGACCTTATCTTATACCACTCACTAATGACTAATAAAGAGACCCGCGTAAAATCAATGTTTTCGTTCACTTGAAATTGGGACCTTATCTTGCATTGGTTCTGTCTCTAATTGTTACTTGTACGCTATCGTTAGTCCCGAGACGATAGGCGACCTACATTTCCTTAGAGGTACAAACCACCGGTTGAACAATAAAGAATTAGGATTATGCCTTTTTTCAATTGAGCTTCTCCGCTTGCTTGGCTCGAGCCTGTTAGCTCGAGTGGGTAAGCGTGTCCCTTTGCTTTCCACTACTTCCGGTATGATTTTTGGGTACAATACGCATTTATCAAATTTTTATTTAAAATGGGATCGGCTTCTAACTCGCGAATGATTTTTCTCTCGCATCGGACATGTGCAAAATTGCATACCAGCGGTTGACTTAGAAAGGCGAACATCTGTTTTTTTACTGGTCGATTGACTTGAGTAGTAATCAATAGAAAGAGCTAGACGGTACAACACAAAGATAAAGTCATGCTTAGATTCACTCTGGTATACGCTCCAAAGCCAAGCTTTACGAAAGAAAGGGTCCAGAGATCGGAAGGAAATTGATATGCCTCACACAGACAACTCCGATAGGCTCAGCGGAGTTGGCGGGATTGAAAGAAGAGAACGGCAAATCCTATCATCAAAAAACTAGGGCTTCGGCTCCATCAATGAATTAGTTTCCCCTAGAATTGCTATTCTTAAAAACCTCAAAGAGCTTTCTTCAAAGCGGGGTCCGCCCTCAGGGCGATACTAATCCTTCTTACTAAAGCATAAAGAGCCACTCATTCAAATGTGAAGGGATCGGTGTAGAACTCAACCTCTCGCTCCGCTCGAGATCTTTCTTTTCCTCTCTCTCATCGTACTCTTCGCTTTTCCTTCCCCGTCTCTAATTTAAAGAGATAAGATCCTGTATTCATGATCGAGCTAACATTCGCAAGTTTTTCCAATTGGGCTGGGCTCTGTGCCCTGCTCGAAATCGCTGATAGCGGAAACACACTCCCTTCGATCGACTTCTTAGCTGGTATTCTATTCCAGAAGAATACATCCGGACCAGGTGCTTTAAAAGGTGCCATGGATCGCAGAGCTCGCCAAATCTCATCCTCCTGTGGAATTCATCCTTGAGAGATATGCCTATTTATATTCGTGCAAAATAGGCAAAGACGAAGAAAAAAAATTCATACTGACTTCCAATTGATGGTGTCTTAGCTAATTGTTTTCCTTTCGATTTCATTCTTTTTCTTCCTTAGAAGGCCCCTATCGTTGGTATGCAATATGATGATGGGAATTGAAACCTTATCCTAGTGCACCACACCGGAATGGATGGTACAAAGTCCTTGAAATGCGTCATCTAGTTGATCGAGAAACTGTAGGCGTTGCAGACAGTTGAGGAGCGGCGGACTGCATCAAAATGGCACTCCCCATCAACTCAACTACCGAAAAATAAGAGCATCACCTTTGCCCAGGGGGAGGAGTTGATTAGGTGCTGCATGGGATAAAAATCCGGATTAAACCCCTATGATATCTTTCCATTTCGGTCTAACGCTGGCGCGTTCCCTGGAGTTAGGAATCGACAGGGCGAAGGGCACAGGACTTAACACCAATTTCTTCTTGCATTGCATTTTTCCGGCTAAGCCACCTGGCTTTCCGAGTAGAAGGGAGAACCCACTCTTGTTAGAATGCTTTGGTGATATTGAATTTCTCTTTGGGGCGATCCCTCTAGCCATGAGTTTTTTTTTTGGTACATAAGAACCGGTACATAACCGGTTAAGCTCTCCTGATAGCAAGACCTATCTTATCAGCATCTAACAGTGGACCAATATCAGGGGGAGGATCCCTAAGAATTGTGACTCCAAGCGGACAAGCCTGTGCAAAATTTGCCAGAAAGTCGGCACACCTGTTGCCCTCTCTAAATATGTGGCGAATTCCACTCACCCAACCCTCGCGAATCAAAGACAAACAATCCATAACTAGCGTCGTACATGGATGTGTGTCCTCGACTCCCGACTGTAGAAACTGAACTACCACCGCAGCATCAAGTTCAACAATCACTGAAGGCAAACAAAGTTGTTTAGCTAAAAGAAGCCCCTCACGAGGATTGAATCATGAAGATTCGAATTGGGACGAGGGGTAGTGGTCTTCTTTCGACGGAACAGAAAGGAAGAGAAGATGCTCTAACGACAGGGCATTAGTGCTCGGTAGACAGGTAGAGGGCGTTAAGCCTTACATACTTGGTATGAGAGAAAGAACGAGCTCCCGCTGGAGAATACCTTCTATCCTATACCTCACTAGTGGTTACCCTCTCAGTGCGGTCATTCAACTCATTCAGTGAAGAAGACGCAGTCAGTGAAAGACCAAAGGAATACAGATTAAGAGTTGCTTGTGTGCTAATTTCCGGCCTTTAAAGAAAGGGTTCTTGGATTAACAGATGGAGAGTCGCCAGGTCCCCAAAGATAAAGGCTTTCGTCCTTCCGTGAATAGTGAATATTATGGGGAACTTTCTTCTATTAATAGAAGTTCGGAGATTGTTTTAATGAAAGAAGGCCTTCGATCAAATGAAAGTGCCACAGCTGATTCAAGAGATGCTTGGCAGTTATGGTCTCCCACGAGACATCCTGTACCTGCATAGAAGGTCAAAGATTCAAATATCAATTACATTCAGATCAACCATTGCAGGTTTTTATTCCACTTACAGTCGTAAAGCAGTCATAAGCCAGAGAAGGACGTAATTAATTCAATAATAATAGCTAGAAGGGAGAAGGGCGGATGGAAGGATAGCTGGGAATCCCACTTATAAGGAGAAAGTCTTTCTCAGTATCTAATGAACCGAAGGCTTCAGCCGTGTCGTGGATAAGCCAAAAGCTCTAGTCCCATCTCTTTATGTTATGGAATTGGATATCGCTCTTTGGCATCCGTCAGTCATCCTCGTAGTCGTAAGTTAAGACGGCTTCGGGCGGTGTGGGACCGTTACCGGTTACCGATCTCATGGTGGCTTGGTCGCGGGTTGCCCCTTGACCCAACTATTTATGGACTGCTTGTGACCATGCTTCGGAAGGAGCTGGCCCCCAAGGAGCTGAAACTTCCACCGGCTCATTTATTCGAAAGGGGATGGGTGAGTTTCTGGAGTGGTCCCTCTATCAGGGGTGGATGCGACAGTGGTAGCAGTATCTCTCATGGTACTGCCGCGTAGCTATGCGACCCGATGTCACTCTTGAAGAGTTGCTAGATGCACCTGTTGTCACCGTTCATTGGAATTCCACGAATCGGGACGAAAGTCTCATTCGCATCGGGTTTCAGTGGAAGGCGTATGATTTGCTTGCGTCTGAGCTAGTTCGGCGGACAGTTACCAGTCTGCCCTACAAGGAAGCGAGTGATCTTGATGATAGCTCCTTCTATCTCTTTGGAGGCTATAGTGGTAGTCAGTTTCTTGTGAGGGCATGGGGCCTGAAACAACCCCGTGCCCAGCATGGTGTCATTTCTTTTGGAATGCCCATGCACACGACCATCGGTCATAAATGGCGAACGTATTTCGACAAGGGAATGGGTCTTACAAGGCCTTCCCCCTCGTCTTCTACCGCTTCGGTAGCGTCCCGTTGGCAGCTCCTACGGAGATCGCTCCGAAGAACTACGCGGCGGTTGTGGCTGGTCGTCCTAAAACCGACCGACGAGTCCGCAATATATTTTACGACGGAAAAATCTCGATATTGCTTGGTGGTTATGAAGTTTTAACCTTTTTTCTGGGGTTAAAGGCAGTTTCAAAAATCATAATTTAATAACTAGTATACGCCACTCGTTCGGGTGCCATAATAAGATGAAGTCCCCAATGTCGTAAAGCAGGTAGGATAGCCTTGTAGTACCGAGACCTTTAGATGTGATCAAAGGACCAAAACAGGTGCTTCATTCAAGTTGCCCGATGAAGATGAATAGGCTTAGTCGTCTTCTTGAACTGAATTCCGGGGTTAGGCTTATGTCACTCGGATGGGAAGGAATGGACGGACTACTGAACACTTCCCTATCAGATTCTTCCAGGTCTATTTGATCCTGAATCGGATAACCGAACTTTCCAAGGGCCATTGGTATCCGGCAAAGCTAGGAACGTGCGTCAAAGCCCGTGTTAACCACATAAAAGATCCGATTCCACTTGAGTCTCTTCGATCGATCTTAGAATCTCAGATACCGATAGGGAGCAGTAATAAATAGATTTTGACTTGGAAGAAAAGGATCTCTTCTACACTCACTGCTTACGAGTCCTATGTGAATAGAGTTTGCGGAAGTCATTTCCAGGTGGGAAGCCATTGCTGCTGGAGTAAAGCTCTTGGAAGCTTCATGATGAGAGAAGTAGATGGAATTGTTTAAACATCTTGAGAGTTGGGGGAATCACGATCATAACTAGAGTTTGCATCTATAAAGATAGATTCCAGAAAGGACCAATCCCAATAGCTTTAGGCGATAGCAGCGATCACCTTAGGCTACAGCACAGAGGGTTCCAAGTAAGACCCTACCATATCATAACACTTCCACATAAGACAAAATCGAGAGAGCTCTTTCTTCTTTACCTTGTGACCAACCTATCCCTAAAACGAAGAACTCTTACAGCTTAGACGTTTCACCTCATAGTGAACTCTTAGACCTCAATGCTTGTTCAAGTTGTTGAAAGAAGCCCACATGCCCTCTCTTCTTTCCCCCTATAGCTAGTCGCTTCGGGGACCTCCTGGAAATAATAGGGACGAGCGGAGCGGACAACTTCGGGACACTCATTAGACCATAGCTTAACTAAAGTTTTAGCTAGATCTGGGCCCTCAGATTTTTTCGCACCCCAGCTCGCTTGTTTTTGTTCCGCGGCAAGCCAGCTCGCTCTTCTATGGGCCCTTCGCACTTACCCCAGTACCTATCATGAGTGATTTTCCCTTAAATTTTCTTTCGTGAGATTAGATGGGCAGGGCTATGGCTTCGGTCTGGATGGATGCGAGTGCATGAAAGGTGTGATCGGCTCATAGGTGGGCTTAAAAGCGCCTTGAATTAGCTCTTTTCCTCTTTCTTTTTCACAAGCATGAGTAGGACTTATAGTCTTGGGAAAGTCACCCGACTAAGCAAAGAAGGAGGACCCAGTTAAGGAGGAATCTACCGAGGTCAGGGAGAGTGAGCCAGCCTTCCAGGGACGGTGAATTCATAATAGAATGTCCTTCTGTTGACGTAGGTTAGGGGACTAAAGCTTGACTTTATGGACATTGCAATTGATGCATCTAGCCTTCTGTCTATGCGTCTCATGTCGGAAATGTGGAACCCGCGATTGAAAGCAACTGAAAGCAAGAGCTCCCTTTACCAAAGTGTCCAAGTGGCTCGACCTATATCTTAGGGAAAGGACGGGAACCGGGTTAGGTGTCTAGGCGACTAGTGGATTGATTCTCCCTTCTTATTAGCCAGCGGATAGATGGGATGGATACCCAGTCCCAGCAATGGAATCATCAGCAATAGCACCTTCTTCTCCACTCCTTACGTTCGAGAGTCCATCCAATTGGGAAAGGAAGTAAGAGTCCCATCGGTAAGGATTTCTTTAACCAATCGTTATGTTAGCTTTCTTTAATAGAAAAAGATTTCGATAAAATGTAAACCTCGACCACAAGTTGAGAACAAGAGCAAATAGCCCTTCTATCGAAGAAGAGCAAATCTCTCTTGAAGGAAAGGCGAGCTCCTTTCAAAATTAAAGGAGGAAAGGTGAGCCCTTTCTTAGTTGAAGGACGGACCAACACTAGCCCGAATCCTTTTGCCTTGGACTTCATCCTGATGTTCTTTGTAAGCGATATGAAATCAGTTAAGTGTTGAAGGGTCCAACTCTATCCCCGGCTATACGTCCATTTCTCGGGGGCTCACCTGCGTACCTTTGATTCTCTCTTGCTGTAAGTCTAGATCGGATTTCTATCCAGCAGGAGGAAACTCGCTATTTCGATCAAAGACCCATCCCATGCTTGGTAAGTCTACCCGAAAGGAAAAGCTATCCTTCGTTCTTTTACGTCGATTGGCTTAAGCCGATTGCTTATTTCGAAATGGAATTGAAGTGCAGGCCCAAGACTTCCACCTCTTCTCTATCTTCCTAAAATTACAATTTCATCCTGATTTGTGGTTGGCGAAAAGAGAAAGGCAGACAATTCTAAAAAGGAAAAAAGCTGGATATTCCAGGAGGGCTTATTCGGTATAGGTTTACTTAGCCTATTGAGGGCTTGTCTAAGGCTGATTTTTCTATTAATGCTTGGGACAGAACTGATGTATGAGCGACCCTATTTGAAAAGGACGAAGCAACTTTCACCCTCCTATTGATTCTTTCTGGTAAATCCCTTTTTCGCCTCGAGTCTGGTAGTACTAAAAAGGTTTGCTGCTCCTCTTCTTTCTGAAAGATAGCTATTCTTCGCCTCTCGAAAGAGAAAGAAGAAGGTAGCTCAAGGCTCATCCGGTCTTCCATCTTAGTATGCTCTTTCCTTACCACGAGGACAAGGATGATCCAAGCCGGGGGCAATCACATCGAGCACCAGTAGGTGCCAAGGCCCCCTATGACAAGGAGGTCCAATCGATACTAGCTGATTGGGTCGTACGGCGACAAAGCTACATGCCGAGGCATGAGTATCTAGTGCAATGGAAGGGGCAGCCCGACAGCGAGGCAAGTTGGGAGCCAGCCGAGGCACTTTGGCAGTTCCAAGATCACATCGACCGGTTCCACGCGGAAGGCGCGACGAGGATGGTGCTGTGGTGCGGGCTTGGGCTCTGAGATGGCTGGGGGAGCTTCAAAAAAGCGAAGTGGGAGCCGGCGACGCACAAGAGCCTTGACACGATCTTGGATCACTAACCCGATCCTTCTTTCATACGTAATTACAGCCTTTGAGAAATATTACCAGATAAAAGCATTCTTTTTCCTTTATTCCTTCTCGCTTCGCTCGAGATCTTTTATGGAATAACCTTTTAGTCGAGATCTTTTCTTTCAGAACCTTGTTCAACAGCTGTTGCCGGAGCCTTGCGTGAACGCCGTTGAACCACCATCCATGGACCAAAAGGCTCATTCGGATCGTGCACCAAACCCGATTGATTAGGTGTGCCCGGGTTCGGTTGATGTTCCTTCTGACCCTGAGATTCAGAATGTGAGGTCTCCATCATTTTCAAAGGGCAAGCTTCTGCTCTATGCCCAACTACGCCACAATGAAAACAAATAGTAAATAGAGACTCATATTCAACTCTCTGTAAGTGCCCATCCACAAGAACCACAGGCACAAGAGGCTTAGAGAGATCTACCTCCACACAGATCCTGGCAAATTTTCCACGAGTAGCCAGATGTGTATTAGCATCAATACGCAGTGGATTCCCAATTGCCTTGCCAATTTTAACTAGAACATCAGCATTGAAATACTCTATCGGGAGTTCAGGCAGCCTTACCCATACTGCAAACATTCCAAATGTAGCACATTCAGGCTTTTTTTTGGGTTTCCATCTTTGAACTAGTATGTAGTGGCCAAGAATTCGCCATGGACCTCCAGTCAAGACCTTAATCATGTCCATTTTATTGACAAACTTTACCACATAGAATCCCAACCCTAAGTCAATGAACTCTATTTCATCATCGGGTAACCAGAGCTTAAGCAGCCGATCACTAAGAACTTTCTAATTCTGAGTCCTTCCCAGCATCTTAATGATGAGGCATGATACCCAGGGCTTGCGCAATTCCTTCTTCATATCTTTGTCAATTCCTACACGAGGAACGCTCTCAGGGAATCCCTCATGCACCTTATATGGAATAAAACTCTTTTGAGAACAATAATTTCTTATAAATAGAATACTAGTAAAGTTAGAGCAAATATGAATAAAGTTAGAGCCAATATTAAAAACAAAGTGAGAACGAAACATAGATGATGAACTCAAAACAAAGTGAGAACGAAACATTGAATCAGACCGATTCATAAACATTGAATCAGACCGATTTATATAGTTAAAGTCAAGGGAGAAATCCGCTTTACTAATGCTTGAAACACCGGAACTATGAAATAGAGTCATAGTAGCTTTTCAAGATCAAATCAAATTATATGAGTTCACCGCTATAAGCCTGAAGCCTATGAAACAAAACAGCGGATATGGGCTAGCCTATGAAACAAAAACTGCTACTATGGGCTCAATACTGATCATATCTACTCTTAGCAGCTCGTGTCATTGAGCCTTTTGACCCTCTCTTCGGCCGCTCTATCTTGGACTATTCTCAGAAAGAAAAGAGAGTTCCTATAACTAGCAGAATCGAATAAGGTTCAGGAGGAAGGGGGAAGAAGCGAGAAAACTAAAGCGCTTCACGGAGTTAGTGAGGCGACTGAACGAACAGAAAGCGGGGAAGCGGCTACAGTACAACAGACCCTAAAACACAACTATCGACTGAACGAAGGGTTCAGGAAGTATCCCCCACTGACTGACGGCACTCAACTAAGGTCGGGCCAGAAGAAACAAATGTTTACTGACGGGACGAGACGAAAAAGATCTATCTTTGGCTTTCGAGTATTCACCTCCTTCCCTACAGAATGGAATTCCAGGGCGTCTTGCTTAGATCGCATTTGATTTCCCTTACTCCTGAATAGTGAAATTGAGCCTCCTTCGGACCCTCACCTCAATAGTGATCTTACTAGCCCACGGAACTAATCATATCAGAGTAAGCAAGTTACCTCAAAAGAGAGTCATGCTTATAGGAGGTCTATCTCCCTTCTGTCATGCCCTTCCCTTTTCGCACTGACAGCCCTTTCCTTGCTGCTCGCGCTAAAGCAATTGTAGCAAGTAGGAGAAGAATGCCGACGGCATTCCATGTGTGGAACTTTCGGAATAGGCTCAATGACTTTGCCTGCTTTCTTGCTTGCCCCGCTCCCCTTAGAAGCGTTGGTTGAACCGCTGGACTCTATCTCCGTTGATTACTATTGGATTGAGCTATAGAAGCTATTTGACCTACGTGAACACTTCAGCTAGAAAGACAGTATTGATAATTCAATACATTCTATTGACAAAGACAGGAAAGACATGCTGTCATATTCGAAATAATAATAAACGTTCGTTCCCATCCTGATGCATTCTACGCCTGATCTCTCGATCATTGCTACCAATAGATGATCTAGTAAGACAAAGCCTTGAACCGGCCGTCATGGGAAAGCACCTTAGTAGCTTTGCCCTCTCACAGAGCCATCGGTATCCCTTTTAGAAATAGAAAGAAGGGTAGAATGGTCCGAATGAATGCTACATCAGGAGCCGAGTGGACTTCACTCCCGGTGACCTGCCGTCGTAACAGCACTGTGGGCGGAAGTGACTTTGTGATCACGGCTTCGGACACAGCATTCATCCAGACAAGCCCATTGGCTTTTCGAGTAGAGAAAGGTGGAAAATCTTTTCTAGGAGGGTCTGAAAGATACTCGACTAAAAGGAGAGGTTATGAAATAAAAGATACTCGACCGAAGGGAGAGGGTAATCATTGAATGAAAAAACGTGTATATTCTATGTAAATGTAAATACCTGGTCGATACCATATCTCAATCTAGGAAGCATCTACAAGACCTAATCCAACAGTAGAAGAAAGAAGAGTCCCGTTCAACCTCCTTCCAAGATTTGATGATTCTATACCAGCTTACCAAACTGACAATTTCTCGTTCTATTGGATCGTTGACTGAGATTGGTTCACTCTGTCTGGGGAGTACGTTCGAAAGATTGTTGCTACTTACCGTGGGTAATGGCTCAGAAACATCTAATAGGACATGTCTTTCAGCGCATGCCTTTCCCTACCAGCCTGGCTTATTGATTAAAGGCAATGTCTTTTATTTCCTTCTCTACCTTTTGTTTGTAAGGACCTTTTCTCGTTCTCTGTGATAAGGCTATCGGCCGGCTCTTCATCTCCCGGTCTCTAAACTCTCAATCAGGGCTCTATTCCAAATTGAAAAAGCACCATCGCCTTGAACTCTTTCCTGGTTGGTAAGAAGAGACTACTAAGGAAATCAAATAAAAAGAGGGTGACAGGGGGCTTGAGAGACTTTGTTCGAGGAGGGGTTGACTTTCCATAAGATAGATGGTGAAGAGCACCGGGACTGCAACTGTTGAGCTTTGTTTACAGAGGGATCTATGAATCTAAACCAGAGAAGCCTCACCGGCCTAACGTAGGCCCTCTAATAGGCTCAGGCGCATCCCTTGCCTTTTCCATCGCAAACTAACCTAGCACTACTGGGGATCTATCTTGTGGACGAAATTAGCTGGTCGAAAGCGGTTAGCGCCTGTCGTAAAGGGTATTAGGTTCTGAAAGAAGACCTGAATACCCACCTGATGGGTTGTGACAATGACCCTTTCTTACCCTAAAAGCAACTCTGTCTGTTCTAAAGGAATTTTGCACAGATTCGGATTAGTTAAAACCGAACTAGACAGATCAAGGTTCGGAGTCAGATTCTTTTGTTTGATTTGAGACGAATTCTTTCAGAACCTCTGTGTACTTTGCCTTTATGGCAGCACTCGGGTCACCAACAAAAGGAAAGAGAGGCACCCAAATAGGTATAGGTTCTATAGCCTAGTAGCTCAGTAGGGAAGAAAAACTTCCATTTTCGTGTTCATTTATTCCTTTGCAAGTTGAGACTTAGTTATAGTCGTAGTTCAGATTCAAGTAGGTTCAGTGGTTAGATGCCATGCTTTCGCAGACAAGGTATCGTTCCTCACCTTTGATAGGCGTGCAACTTCTGACTTTCCCTATGGGCGAGTGAGGAAACCTCCGACTCCTTCCTTGTAGCTGCTTAGATCCCTTTATTTAGGCTTCGAACCCCACTTTTCAGGCATCTGCTTCAGGAAAGGCAGTTGACTTGGTCGAATCCCGATTACGATCAAAAGGCAAATCTTGACTTGCAGTGGAATAACGGCTTTGCGGAGGAAGACCATCGAAGGCTGTTGCTGGGAGAGGTCCATTAGTCCCACTTGAGAGTCGATTGCTTCCATCCTCAATTGCTTCTTTTGAATTGAAGGTTACATGCCTGCTGTTGAAAGCCTGAGACGAGACAGAGATTGAAGCTTTGATCCTGCGGTTGAAGGTGATATACCAACAACATGAGCTAGCATGGTTTCGGGTGCGATAACATGGGATATGGATATGTTTTCTTCGATGCCTAGGCAGGCTGGAATTGGAGCTGATCGTGATTAGACCTTCTATATGACTGAACTTCCCCGCAACAAGATAGAAAGAAGAGTCTGATTCGGAGAAAGATTAAGACCGTCCAATAGTGATCTACGGATAGCTACCGACGTGAGAGGCCTAGAGTGAAGTTCTTTTCTATCGGGCTTCAAAAGATTTGATTCAATCGGCTAAGCCGGGTAGCTAGGGAGGAAAGGTAAAGCGCTTGGGTCAGGTTCTGAAAGAAACTTGATAGCAAAATCACGGTCTTTTATGGCACCACTTGCTTCGATACCTTGTGGAGAAAGTCATTCAGACTGTGAAACTGCGAATGGCTCAAACAATCAGCGGAAATGCTTCCAGCCCCTCTATTTCTTGTACAGTGGCGTACTGGGAAGCCGTACTGGGCCCTTTTCCTCGATGAGTTTAAGGTTTGTGACTCCTAAGCGGGGTAGGAGCCTTTTACAAGAGGATGAATCCGACTAGACGAATATCTATCTACGCTATTTTGTCTGTCGCCGTGCTCGCTTTTTCTTCGTTTGGGACTGACTTCCGACCGAAGCTACGGGGTTAATCCGACCGATAGGGAGAGGTTCTGGTAAGATCTCGACCGAAGGGAGAGGGAACAACCTTAGGAACTGCTCATTTGAGAGAGATTTAGACAATTCTCTTCACTCACGAATGGGGTTGCCAGCGCGACTTTCCACAGATTATATACTCTCGCGGCTCTCCCTAGGCCTCACCGGACTTGTTGATTTAAATTTCAAGAAGGTTAGGAGACTGTCTCTTTGGCTTCTCTTACAAAGCCGATTCTGGAGTAGCCTTACTGGCCTAGCTGATTGGATGTCCTTCATCTACTGTAGAGTCGCTTGTACGTTCATATGTGAATCAGACGGTAAGGTCAATTAAGGATAGGATAAGACGGATGTATGCCTCTCAACCTGGCCACGTTGCATATTTGCATATTATAGTACAAAGTATGAAGTAGATTGGCAATTCCGCTGAGATGATAGAATCAAGGACAAGCTTTTCTATCTGCGGTTTCTGGTGGTACGTACTGGATTCCATCTAGGATAGCCTCCACATAGCATTCACTGAAAAAAGGCTAAAATGCTTCCACGGTTGCCAACAAAAGGGAAACTTGCACGATTGAAAGAGAAAGATTTCTTAAGCTGTAACTTGCCTTACTGCCTGAGTGGAAAGGATTGCACATCACACTCTACAATCTGTAGTGAGGAAAATGGGAAGAGCTAGGAACTGAAACTGAAGAGGACCGGTCTTGTCATATTATTTGTTTTCAGGCAAAATACCACATCAGTCAGACCGCCTCTTGCCGCTATGAAGAATCCGAAGCCGCAGTATAAGTAAGTTTGCACTTTCTTTAAAGTAGTTGTTTTTTTTGGTGCTAGACCAAAAACAAAAGCAAACAGAATGAATTGGGGACGCCCTTTTCTAATTCAAATAAATTCCACGATTCCATCCTTGTATAAGCGCATTATCAGGTTCATACGGAATGCCCTAACTTAGTGAATGAGCCCAGCTTGCACTTTCATTTCAGTCAAATTTAGTAAGCAAAGATTCCCTAGAAAGAAGAAGATCATATCAAGCATTTCTCTTTAGGGGCGCTGCCCAAAGGCGTTCCATCGATCCAATCCTGACGTCTTTAGGTCTCTTCCTGATAGATAGATTCGGAGGATTCTAGTGATTCTTCTACAGATTTTAGCAATTAAAGGATGAGGAAAAAAAACCTTAGGCCTCATATGACTATCAATCTGGTTCTAGGTCAGTAGGTTATAGGTCAAAGAGTATTTGAAGCAGTCTCCTTGTTGCCAGTAGTCGTAGGAGAATCCCTTGCAGGCATTTCGTACCTGGGGATTCATGCAAGCTCTGTTTCAGCCAGCGTGCTTATCAGATAGGATGCTCTCGTTTTTGAGGCCTTCAGCGATGATCCAGTTTCCGTGAAAAAAGGAAGTCTTCGTATCAACCGGCTTTAGCCATACCAAGTGACACTTTCTATGATAGAGCGCTTCCCCGGCATGCGAGCTTTCTTTTAGCCATTTCTAGTCTTTCGTCTCTTTCACTGCTGAGTATTTTTTCTTTATCCATAATTTGCGTATTAAGGCTTTTTCTTAGAAAAAAGAATTTCTACCAATGATTACCAGCTCTAAAGAAAATCTCTCTGAATCGAATGTGGGCCGGCTCGTTACTATAAAAAACTAAACCGGCTTGCCTCCTTTACACCATCTCGTAAGCTGCTCTATCAACTATCTCTACAAGCTCCGCAGAAAGAAGGGCCTCGATAAACTATCTCAGAAAGGCTGAAAGGAGGGAAATCGCATCGCCTACCTCTACTGTAATAGGGTTCAACTCGAAAGTCGAATAGAAAGTTCTTCCCCTATCAACTATCGCAATCGAGAAGAAGATTCTATAGTGGAACCGGACCGAGGATCAGTGACTCTCTCTGAGTCGTTATCCCCGGTTATCACCATGTCTGTCTCAACGCCCGAAGGCTGAGAGAATGAGAAAGGGTATACCCTTGCCAAATCGAGCGATTACTAGCAGCCGATTACTCTCAAGAGAGTGGAAGCGGAAAAGAATATAGCGATAGGCAATTTTCTTGCTTTCAAAGAGATCACCAGGTTCTCCTAGAGGAGAGTGCCGGGTCCAATGGTGTTTTAAAGGTAAATTACTTGGTCCCATCGTTTCGCCCACACAATCAAACCTAAAATAGCTCATTCTTGAGTCTCTACATCGAATTCGGTAGTTGAACGGGAGAAGGCTTGCTGTGCATGCATTCTAGACCTGATAGTCATTCGACAACTACCCTTTTCTTCCCTTTCCCCTTGCCTTGTTAGATTACACACTAAACCCTTCTGAGCCAACCCTTTGGAGAGTGAAGTGACCGATTGGCAAGGAATAGCGATGCTTGCTCTAATAAGAAAATCAATAAGCAGCGGGAGAGGAATCAAGCTAGGCATGCCAAATCCGTATTCCAAAGCAAGGAAGGTCTCAGAAGTTATAAGAAAAGACTCTATTCCATATGCCAAAGCCAAGAGCCAAGCTAACTCAATAAAGGAAGCTTTGGGAGCAAAGCTTGGAGTGGGAGTGACTGATTTAGGGATTGGTTTCTAAATCTCCAGTCCAAATACCAGTTAGCTTGACTCCACAGTATCAATAAACTATCCACTTTTTTTTGTGATAGATACGGGAAAGCTGTCTATTCTATGCTTTCTTGTAGCGAAATTTCCTTGGTAAGGATAGGAGATTCTAAACCTCATCAAAAGGAGATCTAAGGTGCGTGTTCTATTATCATTGTGTTGAGGAATTAGTGTATTGGTAATGGTTTCTTCGTGCCAAAACAAAGGATTCGATTGACTAGCAAAAGCCATACAGAAAGTGGATGTTGATACTGTGAAAGTTTCCAAGGAAATCAAAGAGCTAGAAATGTCTTGAACAAAAAGGCAGGAGTGAAAGTTACGAAAAGGAAGATGACTCCGATTATTTTCCTTAGAAAGCTTTCCGTAGCCGTAGAGATAAGCGAACTTAGAAGATCTTGGTGGCCCAAAGCGAAGGATAGCAAGCTTCTAAGTTTTTCTCCTGTACCATCTTACTCTTCTTCTGGAAGGAATCCGTTCTAAAGACCCGCTACCGAAGTTCTCTTTCTTGATAGCATGGCTTTCACGCTCACCGGTCTGGGAAGAGACTCCCTGGACACTTTGCATTGCTTCCTTTCATCCACGAGGAGGGAGATTGAGAAAAGTGATCTCTGAGCGGGCAAAGGCAAGGTGAAAGCCTTGGGGGATGAAGCTGAAGCTGCTGATAGGGCACAGCCCCAGGCAAGGAGTCTTTCATGAAAGAAAATGGGTTTAATAGTTGATCTCCCCTGAGCCTACTAACTCAACTCTTAGTTCTTAGCAATGAATTTCTTCATTACCGGAATTCGGAGATAGGACTTATCCGGGTATATGACTTCAGCTTAGCTGCTTAGCAAATGCCCTTGTGATGAATGAACTCTCCTCCCTTCTACCTTTGGTCCCTCGCAACATTGAATCCTGTAAGTCACTTTGTTCCCCCAGCCCAGACTTCTTTTCCTTCTAGGCTTTCAGTAGCCCTTCCTCCACCAAGAGAAACCCTAGGAGAAGACCATGCTACGGTCACGATGCACTGCATGACCTGCCCGAGGAGGAGCGCAAAGAAAAAAGATAAGATGTATTAGTAGCCTTGAGAGACCGAACAGCCTACTAAACCGGAGCTGAGCCGAAGTCGAATCAACGAAGGGTAGAGTCTCAGGTGACGACTAAAGAAAGATGACTTCTCATTTAGCGTAAGCGCATCCTATTACTTAAACAGCCAGAGCAAGTGCCCGAGAGGATTGATTTGCTGCAACTTCCTCATAGGAAGGAGCAAAGCAAAGAATTCAGTCTCTCTCTATTTTGACAAAGAAATCACTCTCTCTCTCTTTTGAAAGTAAACGAAATATAGATGTTCAGATGAAATGAAACTCTGATTAAAACGAATCTCTTTCTTATATAATGATTTGACCATCGTACAGAGGATCAGCCGTCTACCTTTCCTTGCTAGCGCACTACTCACTCTTGATCTTTGATGATGCCTGAGGGTTTGCTTTGTTTGATGCGGGCTTTAATCTAATGAACTATCTACGCCCGAGCCCGAGCAGGAAGTATCCAATTCGCGGTCTCGTATCATTTGAATGTGAACTAGTACATATAGAGAAAGCCCTTTAATTTCGGCTGAAAACATCTACTCTGTCCATGTGGCGTGATTATTAAGCAGCTGCTCTTCATGCACATGCCATGCCATGGCTCGGTCTCTATCTTCCTTCTGGGACGTGGTTCAGGTCTTTAATGACGGGCGGTATGCGGGTTGATTCAGATATTCTACTATAGAACTATATGCCATTCATATAAAGAAGCCGTTCGCGGCTGATTGCTGTTGTAAGGTTTCCCTTTACCAGTGGACTGAAGACAGAGACTCTCGTTGATAGCGACAGCTAAAAGAAAGTCTATTCGATAATAGAAGGATCGTTTAGTGCCGGACGTCGAGCCTTCTTCTGACGTCTTTGATCTTCTCTCTTTCGTACTTTCTGGCCGGGCGGGCGTGCCTTACCATACTTTCACTTGGCTAAAGAGCATAGGAGAGGGGCCTTCTACTTCTACGCTTGCATCCCTTATCAATACAGTGCTTGAACTGCTTTCTTTGGGACTCTCACTTGATTGTGAGTGCTTGCCCGACTATTGGCCGTCTCGCATGCCTTCTCCCCCGTCCCTATCTAGGTGAAGTGAAGCCAGTCCTTCTGTAGGGCATTCCTTTCTATCCCATGTAGTAATGGAGACGGTTTGGATGGCTGGTGTGAGAAATGTCGACAGAGAGCAATACAGAGAAAAAGGGTCAACGACCACTTGCTGAGGCGGGCTTAATCGCCCTTACCTTAGATCAATGAGCTATAAGTCATTCCACAGGTTCCTCCTTCTGCGGCCGCAAACATAGACATATAAGATAGTGGTGGCGAGCTTTTGCTTACGAGTCCACTCACATGTCTTAATGACCCTTGCAGTAACCCAGTTCTCTTTCCGTGAGCTGAGGGTAGGACCGGGTTCGCTAGCGGGCTTAGGCTCTTCTGTGTACCGGAAAGGCGCTTGCTGTGAGGGGCGACTGCTACTATATTATCCTTGCTCCAACAACCAGTCCCACAGACGATTCGGGACATTCTACACTCAACTCATAACAGGATTGAGCAGGGGGGTGCGGTGATGCTCTCAATCAATCCCCCATATCAAGGGTTATGGCATTATCTTCCTGCGGACTCGGAAGTGAAGGGAATACATCTCTGTTCTGCGCTCTCGGCCAAAGGATCATCGATTCCTCTGGGGAGGTCTGGTCTCGGGTCCAGAGGATGAGGCTTTATAAACTCTTTCTTCGATGGAGCAGCCCGACTGGATATGGTGATGGAATCGTCTTCCGTACCCCTCCCATACTCATTCACTCTCACCTCGGTTACATCCAATAACGAAGCCGAGGTTCTGGCAGAACACTTTCGGCAGGTTTAGAATCATTCAATCCTAGTTCAAGCGTATTCTCTAACTGCGGATTCTGGGTTCTGGCTTTCCCGCTTTTCGATGGCAATCAAGGATTGATTTCGGAAGGGGTGCTTACTGTTCAAGTTCAACACTACGCTCATTTCTACGATCTACGATTTCCGGGTAAAGGATTGATGCTTAGCTTTTCGTATCGGCAATAAATGGAAAGATTGATGTTTGGCTCTTTCAATCGCAAATAGAACCGTCATTTCTTTCTTATGCGGTAAAGACAGAGTCACTGAAGGTATCTGAGGAAGGGTGAATAATGATGTAATATAATGATGTTCTTGGCATTCAGGTGTCGAGATCGTAATCAACCACATTGCATCATGGATAGAGATCGAGGTACCAATTAGCTCAGGATATCGGAATGGGTATGTACTACATAAAGTTGGAAGTGGGAGGATGGTACGTATAGGGTCGTTTAGGGAAATACATAGATCATCTTGAATTGGGGAGACTGAGAAGTATTTTAATTAGCCTATGAGTTTGAATTTGCTTAAAAGAGAAAGCTTAGGTACGAGCGGTAGCCTACGTGGACGTGAGGATAGGCTCGAGAGATAGGGTTCACGTTTAGGCTCGACAGAAGGGTAGGGTGCGATAAAGCGATAGCGACGTGGACCTCAGGGAAGGGGCGAGGAGCGTAGACGCGCGGTATCGGCTCGACCGGAAAAAGCACCGAAAGCGCGATCCCAAGTAAGTACGACACTCAATGTGCGATTAGGTGCGGTATAGGGAGCGCTCGACCAATAGGGAAGCGCTCGACAATAAATGCAGTAATTGTGCGATGAGGCATAGTCGTGAAGTGACCATTGTTGTTCAGTCTACTGACCGTTCCATCGGATCACTACAATGCACTTAAGGACTGCTGCTACTGCGGGCGAGAGACTCTAGGTAAGAGCGGTTGAGACGAATAAAAGCATGGAAAGTCAAGTGCTGATGTGGCAGTGCGATTAGGTGCGGTAGAGGAAGCGACTGGCTCGTCCGCTGCGGTCGGGGGGCTGCGCTTGGATAGACAATACGCCGCACATTGATCTTTGATCTTGATAGATTTCCGGTCAGGCAACCGCCTTATCAAATGAGCTGTACCGAGAGAGGAATAGCCGGGCAGCTATAACATCATCTCTAATTATGCTATTCTCTGAGCCAGTTCTTCTTGTTATCAACCTTGGTCAAGAATTGAATACATTCACCAGTTAATTACCAGAGAAATCCCATGAAGTGTTTTACATCGCTGAAGCTCGATAGTCTGCAAGCGGAGTGGCTTTGGCCTAGGTCAGGGTGCTTTCGCCTCCAAGCTCACTCTCTCTCTATAAAGAGAGGCTTCTTCATAGACTCGCTCGCCACGATAATCGGCGCGGGTATAGGAACTTCCTTCCAATTTTTGTGCTTGTCTTGTCTGAAGCAATGTTGTGAATTAGCGCTTTATTGAAAGTGTCATTGACCGCGGCACCGCAGGGAACTCTTGCTCGAAAGGGCGGTCTCGATCAAGATGAAAGAGACTTATCATTGAAGATTAATTCTGACACGTTCATAGTTCAATTAATTCATTTTAATAATAAGATGACGGTGCGTAGCCAACTGAGACCATTCATTCTCACCCACAAGAGATAGCGGAAGAGAACTAGCGTAGAGATTAATAAGGATAGCTCCTGATTCGCAACCGGAAAAGAGGATCAAAGCTACTCCAACACGGAATAGACTCGTATGGGTTAGGGGATTCAAGGCCTTGCCTATCAACCCTGCACCAAACTATGGAATCACGGCTTTCTATTCATAATGAATTTAATGGCTTCAACCGTACACTCATACCATCTCTTGATCGACTGTAAGGAGAGGAAGAAGACAAGAAAAGAAGGACAGCGAAAGCTAACCCTTTTTGAACTCTTTTCCCTCTAACCATGAAAGGGAGAAAGTGCGACTATGAATAATGACGAGAATAGAAGCACGCAGTGGTGTCAGTGCGTGTGCGAGTCCTTTCCAAAGCACGGAATGTGCGTCATAATGACTATCATGTGCTCTTATCGCGCATTCTCTGTCGTACTTACTTTTCATGTGCGATGTGCGATAGAATCTAGTGCGAGAGTGGCTGTGCGATAGAGTCAGTGAATGTGCGGAGAGAGTGGCAGTGCTATAATAGAGAGAGTAAGGAATTCCATATTTGAGGAGAGTCTAGGCACCGATATTTATAATCTTCCATTCCATTCGGCACCCATGAATATTGAGTGCTTTGGTGAAGGCTTATAACCGATGTAGACGGCACGTCGAATATCTTCATGGTCTTGCACTTGCAGTAGGTAGTCGTGAATGGAAAAGATGTTGAAGGGCTGCTGCTGCTCTTTGTCCCGACTTCACACTCAGCCTCTTGTCTCTGTCTTCATGCCTTCACTTTCACTTCCTAGTTCGACAGATGGGCTCCAGTGAATGGGAATGATTGCATTCACTTAGGGGAGGGTAGGACACCAGAGAAAGAGAGTAGTGCTGTCATTTCGTAACCTATAACGTAAGGAGAGGATCGGTATGACTAACGTAAGGAGAGGTCTGACCCTTTCATTGAGTTGAGTATTTGAGTCCGCTCTTGAGTATAGAGACCCTTCAATCTATTGAGTATAGAGAGCAGAATTCGGCTTCAAAGGGTTGGAGTTTAGGGTTTGAGAGCGGAATTACAGAGCTTAGGAGAGCAGTTCAGTTCAACAAAGACACTTTGAGATAGGGATAGAGATTGGGTAACAATCCCTTATTGTATATAAGAGCTCAACTTTATTGCTATTGCCATTGTCCCAGGAGGGGAGTTTCGTTCAAGAAAGATCCTTTGAGATGGGGATTGGAAGTTGTCGTTGTGAGTATGTATGGATTTTTCCCTTCTATTCTCTTGATTAGAGATCCTTCAGGCTTCAACCGTCCTTCATCTAAAGGAACGAACGATAGTGACCTCTGACGTAAGGAAGCACCGAACAGAGGGGTAACCTCCTTTTAGCTGCAGTCGTCAATGCTAAGGCATTGACTCTTTCCTCGTTCAAACATCTTTATACAATAAAGGAATCAAATCAAATTCAATGGGAAAGAAAGAAAGACAGATGCCCGGGTAGTGCAAGGAAATCCAGTACCGAAAGAGAGCGAACAGGAATAGAGAAATCGAGAGAGGAGTCAATGGCAGAGGAGTCAACTGCAAGACCCGAGGAGGGGGCTCAGGTCTCGAAAGGGCAGCAGAGGTTCCCAGGAAAGGAGTGAATGCCAGGTATCGAAAGGGCACCAAGTGTGAAGATCCAAAACTAAGACCTCTACCATCGGAGTCAATGGAAGGTCTCGAAAAGAAGAGTGAATTACAGGTAGAGAAAGGGCACCAGAGGTTGTCAGGAAAGGAGTTCATGGAAGGTCTCGAAAAGAGGAGTGAATTACAGGTCTCGAAAGGGCACCAGAGGCATTTAGAGTTGGGGCAACTTGAAAAGTATAATAGAATTGAAAGACGTATAGAAATATGTTACAATTTCCAGTTGTATATAGAAAGATGTGCCAATTTACAGTTTTATATAGAAATATGTGCCAATTTACAGTTGTATCAGTCTTGATTCAGGGATTACGAGATTACTGCATTAGGTATAACCTTCAGGCATTTGGATGAAAGCATTGATGGCATCGGTTGGGTCCAGCACACCTGTATGTGATATACCTGGACGGCTTCGCTTTTAGTATGAAAAGATGGGCATTTTATTGATATAGTATGAAAAGGATGGAATTTTATTGATATCCTGTATTGGATGTTCCAGGACGTGTACAGTTTTGATTCCTGTAGTCATGGCAAGCCCTTAGGACCTGATAAAGCTTCGCCTAGGGTTTGGGGAGTCCAGGATTAGGTATTCCTCGATTGGAGATAGCTCGTTGAGTAGAGAAAGATCTATTGAATTTCGTACCCTCTTGCGTCTGGTTGTCGATTCAATGAAGGATTGATCGTGGGCGTTGGGGATTCCATTAAGGATTTCACTTGAGGGTTGTAGATTGGAGAATAGCAGGCTGAGACGTATACTTTGTGGATTGGGGATTGGCATAAGTATAGAAAGATCTGTTTGTCATTTCTCGTTCGTCGATTGAAAGACGTGTTATTGCAGTCGTCTAGGGGTCGATTGGGAATGGGGATTGAGGTCGGTACTCGATTGTTAATGTCCGGACGTGGTAGATTTAGCTTTCCTTGATGGTATTCCTTGGGCTTTCGTATGGGTTATCGTCGATTGTGTTCAGTTCTTCGTTCGTCGATTGAAAGTGCTTTGGGTTGGAGAGCAGAATGAAAGCAGAGCAGAGCATAATGAAGCTGAAAAGGACAGGTGCAGAGAGCTCAATGAAGCTGAAAAGGACAGGTGCAGAGAGCTCAATGAAGCTTAAAAGGGTTTGTCAGTAACTTATAGTGTATTTATGTTTGGCATGGGGAGAGGTCAGAGCGAACGAGTGTCGATTCATAGCTTTGAGATGGGGATGTAGAGAGAAGGATTTATGGATATTCCTTTCTTTGGCATTACACTAAGTATGTTCCATCCTCGCATCGTGGCAGGCGACTAGTCCTCGCTCAAACAACTACACTGAATCCAGAAGCCCTCAGTTGAGTAACCTAGTGAGTTAAGCTGAAAAGAAAGGGGAGGAGATTCAAGGATTGAAGGTTGACGACCGAAGATCTGTCGATTGGATTAATAGAGCTGAAAAGGCTTAGAGTTGAGGGTTTATGCGTTGGGGATTACAGTAGAAGAGATTGGCAGTTGTCGTTGTTAGGATGTAAAGATTCCTTCTATTCTCTTGATTAGAGAGCCCTCAGGCTTCACCCGTCCTTCATCTCTAGGACCTCACTTCGGGGTAACCACCCGGCAACCCCGAGTTCGTCATCTTGCAAATCCGGCCGAACATATGCCTCGTAAAAGAAAACCAAAGAAAGAACTCAACGGAAGAAAACAATTTATAATAGAGGTGCCTACGCGTCTTGATAGAGGGGCGATCATAGGTTCACCTAGACAAAGAAGGTGGCAACGGGAAGCAACACAAAAGCTCAATCCAACATACCTTGCAGACTCAAAAAACTGGATGAGGTTTGGGTGGAACACCCTTTCTTGAAGCAGTTCCCTGCCCTTAATCTTAATACAGATAGAGAAACTGCATAAGAACCTGAGGGTGTAAGGGGAACCCTTATTACTGTGAGATACCGTATTACAGAGAGTATCCATCATCATATTACGGGTAGTCAAATTAGTCCCTCCCCCTGACCCTGCTTATGCTCGTTACGAAGGACAGCAAAACTGGGTGGCTTTCAAAATTGCTAGCTTGCTTGCTCCAGAACCTATAGAAGCTTAGAGCCTGCTTGGGAATGCCACTAGAAATACTGCAACTTTTGGGACTTCTCCTTATACAATACAGCTCTCACACACCGGATCGAGGAATGAAGGGAAAGGAATTAGAATATAGGTGGACGGCCCTCATCTTGTGTGGAGTCAATTCGTACACAAAATAGAACCGACCTCTAGCCGTAGAAGCTTTTCGGCCAATTTCACTCTCCAACAATTCACTTCATCTACAAGGTCATCGCTAAACTTCTTGCGAACCGATGAAGTTCCATTATCGGTAAAATCATCAGCCCTAACCAATCTGCATTTATTCAAGGCCGTGGCATAGTGGAGAACATTCTTTAGTGATCACCTCCTCTTGAAAGAGCAAAAGTCTCTACAACGTACAATTACTAGGCATAGCGGTTCCTCGAAGCTTTGACTATGAATGACTACGAGAAGGCTATCGAATCACTGGCCGAATTCGAAGTGCTCGGATGAGACAAATGCAGCCGGATTGCTCGTTGAAAGCAGAGGAGGAGTTAACAGGACGGGGAGACTGCTTCAAGTCATACAAGGACTTCTTCACTAGTAGTAAAAAGGTAAGTAATATACGATTGTCAGTCTTCTTGATTCATTATCAGTTACTTCATTGGAAGTCCAAATTACCAAGTAGACATCTAGACATTCACAACTCCGCTTTTTTCCTCCTCCTTGAGTCACTCAACTGAATCTGGGCGTCCCAAAGATCCCGTTCCCAGCTTTTTCCAGAGACGGCTGGCTGGAGTGATTTCCCTCCGGCGGAACTCGTGCAAGGGTTGAGCCGGCGTAGACTGATTTGATCGATTTGATCATTGATTTTCTGTTGGTCGAAAAGATCAATGGCGTTGGGGCGAGTTGACCGCCTTCTCCTAGAAGAATGAGATCGCCTGGGTACATAAGTTGTTGTGGGTTTTCTTTCATATCTCCTTCAAGAAAGCGGATCGAGATCCTTTTTTAATGCTCGCAAATACCCCCACGGGTCTCTAAACCAAGTACAAGTAAGTGGCTGTTCTGATAACAAGGTGGTCCTTTACCTTTAACACTGAGTGAGAACAGAAAGATCTTTCTTTATCGAGGCGGGAATAGCAACATAAGCTTATCTATTTGACTTTTGAGAAAGCACGAACCCTTAGTTATCAGTGCTTTCATTCCAGCATAAGGAATACCTGTTCTTACCATAATCTTTCCTTTGAACCAGATTCGGTACTAAAGTCATTATGTGATGGATGAAATTGCATGGATAGGATAACTAGATATAGGGACCGATCGATAGACTGACCTTAGTATGACCAGTAACTGACGTCAGAGCGAGCTTTCTTTCTTTTTGTTTCGTTATAGTTCGCCGGTCCAGATGGAGACTCATCCTGATGTTTACGATGAGGCAATTTGGTTATGTGAAATAAGCTACCATTAGCTTGAAGAACTGAGATAGTATGCTATGCGCAGACTGACTTGCTGCTTGCTTTCTTTGAGGAATTGATGAGTGAAGGGCGATGCCAGTCGATTGAGACTCTGATTCCTACATACCAGACTTTGATCAATCATCCATGATAGGAGAAAAATCGTCTGATTAAGAAAGAAGGGTGGAGCCTCTCGCTAATACAATACGGGGATAACCCGGACATGACCCCTGACTCAATTCCCGTCTTCTCTAGTGGGAATTCAGATCCCGAATAACTAAATAGCGTCAGTGAGGATGCCCAGTAGCTTCTCTTTCAGCTTCTTTACCGCGTGGGAATAGCTTCTCCGCTTCAATTGAGCAGCTGATCTCGTCAGACTTTGAAGATTGGGTGATGAGCGGTGCATTGACCGGCCATGAGTCCGCTGCATATATGCATGGTATATTCCACGCTGCAAGCACTTATCATAAGATTCTGATAGAAGTGAGCTCACCATCATGAATTGGGCAGTCTCCTCTGTTCCAGCGGAAGGTTGCGTCCCAGAAGCAGTGGAGGATAACATGGGAGAAGCAAAGTTGAGATAGACTTTGCCATGATATGCCGCTGAGAAGAGTCATGATCCAGAAGGGTCCGGACCCTTACGGAGGGGTTTCTACTCAACATTTAACCCCTCTACCTCCTTCTTTTAGAGTTCACTATTGAGCTATCTCGCTTAACCCATTTTTGACTACTTCGTTTCGGTTGCTTCGTCTTCCTTCAGCTTTCCTTCTTCTTGTTCTCGATAAGGAAGACACAGATATACTAGTCAAGGAACACCCTTTCCATTAGGATAGACGTGCTTTTCTCATTGCTTTCCTTTCTTTTCTGGACGGCACCCTTACTAGAAGGAGTCTCGGGATTGTAGCGAAGCGAGTCAAATGGAAAAACCCGGTAGCTAGTCGCTCACGAAGTGACTCCTTTCTTTTCTAGCTTCTCAACTCGATTGCCACCTCCTTATATTAATGGGGACTGACCTGAAGCTCAGTGTAATTCTCCTAAACCATTCCCTTTCTTGGATGCTTGGACTACTCACCTTTCTTTTGATGATGATCTAGCTATGTCATCGGCTACTACTCTTTATTCTATGATGCTCTTTCGGTCCCATTCCTAAAGGCGGAGGAGGGTTTCCCTAATGACTGATCAACCTATGGAACTATGGTTTGGCTACTTCTGTATGGTCTTACCGAGAACCCTTCAGATAGGGTATCTCCATGTGTTACTATATTTGATTTTTATAATTTAATTGACCGGGTGAGGCATTCCATACATCTCTTTTATCTTTCCCCTGAGTTTGGGACTAGGAGCAGCTATTGCTATTGAATTTGAAAAAGCTAGGCCGAGGAAGATCTCATAAGGACAGGGAAATCTCATAGGAGAAGAAACCCTTTGGGGTTAGCAATAACCGGTCTTTCTGGTCTTGTTGTAATATCCCTTGCTTGAGTTGAGTAACCTTAGCTATAGAATCTGCCGAACCTTCTTCCTTTCCTTGGCTTACTGGATTGACTGATGCTACAAACCGCTCTTTTGCGAGACAGAAGATCGGAGGAGAATAGCAAATGGGATCTTATCCGTTGTGAACGTAGGAGCTCTAACCGTTGCCGCTGCAGATCTGATCGTAGAAGCTGTGATTTCATCAGTAACCGAAGCTATTGAAGAAATTCATCTCACTCCAGAAATGACTTTATGAATGGACCTATCTGATATTCATTTTTAAACTATTACCAGATCTTCCCTAATAGGAACTTGACTTCTAAGCTGGCTTGACCTTTGGAATTCGATGCTGGGCAAGGCAAGTAGACTGATTGCCCTAAGGCAAGTTTTACAGCAGACGATCTTGGCTTAGATGGCTTAGCCCCGTCCTCTTCGTGTGAAAGAAAGAAGGAGCTGCACATGGGAAGACGATTTTGAGTATGAAAGTTATCCCAATAGTCTATTATACCCGTTTTATTAATTATTGAAATTTGGAAGTTGCCGCGAGGTTACGAAGTCGTGAACAACATCTTGGTTGAATAATAGTTCATCCCATCTTAGTTAGAGTTAGGTGTGGCTAACTGACGAGGATGACGGCCCTCTATTGGAAACGAAAGACCTACCTCACAAAGACGAGATTTAAAACTTGCCTGCTAAGGGTGAGTCTGATTATAAAACAAATTAACTACTTTTTATTTATGGTCCAGTAGTTGGAAAAGAAGATGCTTTAAAAGAATAGGGGCCTGTAGTGGGAGATGGCTGAGTCTGAGTAGAAGGACCGGGTGGTGGCAGCTCTTGCTCTTGTCCCCGCTCTTCAGGAACTAGCCTTTGTATGTATCCATCACCAGCTCCAATGCTTTTTATCCGGAATTGCCGCTTTCTCTATCTCTCCTTCGGGTTTCTCAGACTGATCCGGATAACTTGGAGGTATAGCAAGAACTCAAGCGGGTACACCAAGTTTGGCTTTCTTAGCTACCTTTGTACTGGAAGCGGGATCATCCGGACCAGCAATGGCCTTCAGCTTGATCTTCTCTCCAGCACTCTCGGACTGATCATCTTGCAGCAACAAGCTTAGGAGGGTTTGGAAGATTGACTTTTTTTTTTATCTTCGGCGAAAGGGATAGGGATGAAAGTTCGGTGGTTGGGACAGGAGGTAAGGGAAATGTTGGTTTGTTTTCAAGGGCTGGTACGATAAAAATAAAAAGGGATCGGCCTGGGACAGTGAAGGAGAACGCGTGGCGTTAAGTTTTCTAGAATAAGGATAGTTGAAGATGGAGGCTACCAGATTTAAAACGGGCACCTTTATTTGCCTTACGCACCCATTCGCTTTTTTTTCTTCGGATGCGTACGGGAGTTCTTCTTCTATAACATAAAGTTCTCTCTAAGAACGAAGAGCAGACACAACCAATGATCTATAGGGGTGCGTAGGTTCATTACACGGCAAAAACATCCTTCTTTCGAGAGGATCGGGTCTTTTTCAAGTCAAGAAAAGGCGATTATTTTCTGTAAAAATACTAGACTGAGGATTGCATAAGAGAAGACGGTTTTGTGATAACTTGGTTGGAGAACCGCATCAACATGAATTATTAGAACCCATCTCAGGCGGATGCCAATTCAGCTCAACTTCTCCTTGGTGGGACTAGATTGAAAGGGTGGGATTTTGCGGCAAAGCCTAGAATTCCAAGAAGCCTCTCTTTTCCGCATTAGCAATAGCAAAAAAGGATCTTGTTGTCTATGCTCAAAAATCAATCTACAGCGACTCTTCCCTCTCTCCCAACAATGGAAAGCAATGAGAGAAAGGGCTTGGACGTTACAAAAATCTGGGATTTATTGCTGCACATGAGACCGCCATTCAGCAAAGCATGGGAAAGGGACTGCATTTGGCACATAACTGAAACCGCTGGCGCGCCATACGGCCTGGAAATATGGTCAAAGGAATAAAAGAGGTTCCACTGATTCTTCCTCATGATCACAAAACAAACATCAAGGGGAGGGCGCTCATCTCCTTCGGAATAGATTCATCTGTGTTGCCAAAGCATGACGACATGCCCTCCATATCAAGTTGATAATATTGGGATGAGCTTTTCCAGCCCAGAACTGCTTCCAAAGCCCACTATCCTGACTACCAAAATTATATGATTGAGGCTGGTCTGTGAACTTCTTTGGCTACCGCATACCCCCGTGTAATTTCCATTTTAAGTCAACCCCCAAATCCATTCATCAGGGCAATGGCTATAGCTCACTGGTATCTGACCTATAGCATGCACCTCTTGGGGGTCCAATAATTTCAAAGACCCACATTCCATGTTTGATAGGGAGTCTGGAGATCAGCCACCTTATGAAGGGTGCAGCCTTTTGGTTTGCTAGACATTAGTTTTGACCCTGGTAAGACCCATTTATCATTCCACACATCTCTTTTTTCCCCTGTACTCACACTCCGAGAAACTCCCTTTTCAAGAACAGATCTAGCAGATAGGATACTACTCCATCCCCACGAAGGATAACTCCCTCTTCTTGCTTGCATGAAGTCACTATTGGATTCCCCTGTAGAATACGGACC
The DNA here is from genome assembly GCA_037974795.1 of Kaempferia galanga. Classification (NCBI taxonomy): domain Eukaryota; kingdom Viridiplantae; phylum Streptophyta; class Magnoliopsida; order Zingiberales; family Zingiberaceae; genus Kaempferia; species Kaempferia galanga. Next base: position 6,585 of record JBBPFP010656881.1, on the reverse strand, counting down.
CAACAACATCAGGATGAGTCATGATTCGCCAGCCTTGCCTAGCTAAGAGAGCCATCTTGAAGCAGGACAGATCACGAAATCCCATTCCCCCTTTGCCAAAGACATCACTGGAGCTGTCAGCCGCTCCATAGATAGAAAAGGAATGACTAGCCCCCTTTCGGGATATAAGAACGCGAGCGGTGGACGGTCACTCCGACAAGGATTCGTTTTCGGTCGCTCCCGCTTGAACTGAAGGCTTTCCCTGAACTAGAAGTCAACTTCGAGTACTGCGCTTGCTTAGCGCTTGCAGGAACAGCACGGCAAAGAAACTCACTCTCTGCGGCTAGACTAGACTGGAGCTGGAACTGTACGGACAGGAGGAAAACCTGATCAACCTGCTAAGAGTACTGAACGGATCCTCAAAGTAGCCGTCTCCTAACTTGAATCTACGAGTCGCTTGCACTGAGACCTTTCCTTTCCCTGACTAACTAATCAAGTTCTCTCTATCAAAGCACCCTGGGTGGGCTTAGCTGACTAACGAGCATCAAAGACCTGAGCTTGCCGCTACGAGTAGATTCGTAGAGTAAACTGAATCGACCAAGTTCACCCAAACTTTCTATGACCTACCTCGAGTACTTCGCTACCGGAAAAGAAGGCTGATTCCCTTAGCCGCTTTAAGGTTTCAGTGAAAAGCCTCTTTAAGTTGGGTTAAAAGCTTTAGCTTAGAGCGCCAGTCAGGCTCGTAGCAAGGAAGAGTAGATATTTGAGAAGGAAGGCGAGCTGAGGGTTTTCACCTCCACTTATGGTAACCAAAGTGTTTCCCGACAAGGGGTTTCCAGCGTTTAGTCTGTTGTGAGATTGGCATAATCAGTGCATTTTCCTCCGAAATCGAAGCTGCAGCCCTATACTCTAGGAAGACCTTCCGCCAAGCATGCATCACAAGCCGTAGGGCACAAAGAGCTCGAAAACGTTTAATGTTTGGTTGAATCCATGTGGCATCTTGATTGCAATATTTTTTTGTGAATGGAAGAAAGCAACGGGAAGTGATGATCGATAGCTCTCAAGTCTTCCGATTATCTCTTTACGCAATTCTCATCATCGCTTTAGTGATTGAATGAAACCACCCGTCGAACCCAGCAAGCTGTAAGTGCCAGTCATGGAACGAAGCGATGAAGGAAGTGACGGAGACTGGCAAAAAGCTTGTGCAAAAGAAGGGGTTGTTTGCAGGTTTGACATTCTAAAGGCAAGGTTCAAAATCTTCCATTCCCGAAGCCCAAGGGAGACTAGTTCAGTGAATGCCCTGTTAGAAGGAATTATTGAATCAGAAGCATCGAGTGTGAGGGAATGGTATCTTGCAAGACACTAAGGGCTTTGCTTTGAAAGAATAAGGTAATAGCGCTATTGACCTGGCTTTATCCGGCAAAAGCATATCGCGAGCCAGAATGCACAGTGAATCACTAGTAGCAGGAAGATGCCCACGGGCAGACATTTAACAGGAAAAGAGAAGTGGGCAAATCCGCTCTTAGCAAGAACAAGGAAGAATGTGCGACTGGCTATCTCTAAATTCTCTAAAAAAGGGCCTCGCTTTTCGGGTTTTGAGTGCCCCTTCCTTCCTTCTCTACTGCAAATAGCGTAAGTTGTTCAGGAATAGGATGAATGTCGAACGAAGGGCTTGGCTTACACGAGACCTAGCATCGTCGAATTACCTTGTGGAGTAAAAGGACGGGGCTCTTTAACCGAAAGCAGGAAAGAGAGCAGGAACGGAAGGATCAATTGCAAGCTGCTCGGGAGATTTTGATTCATAGATGGGCAGAATCGGCTCTTCTCTTTGCGGGTGAATGCCCAGAGGGAGCTGCTAAAGCAACTTAATCAAAAGATGTGATATCCACATCCCTCCCCCCTTCTTATACTAGTGATTCATTTCCTGCCGCGCAACTTCTCGCGTAAGGGCATCGCTCGAATTGAGTTTCTTCCATAGGTACTTAAAAAGAGAGCTAGGCAGGTTGTTTTATAGGTTCAGAATCCAAATCTTCGACAATACAGCCTTCAGTTTAGAAATCAATTAGATCCCGATTGACTTAGCTTGAAGCATGACTTGCCGTTTCGGGGCTACTCTTGATTGATACATCGACTTTCAAGCATCTCGTAGTTGAGCGGTACTGCCATCAACAGTTCCAACATGGACAAGGACTGCTGAACATGGATGGATAGAACGAGAGTCGAACTCGCATGTCTCTCTTTTCCTGTTAGTTAGGAAAGCAAGAAACCGCTCCGCACCTTGACCATAAGGCATATCTTTTTACACCAATTACTGGAACATGGATCCCCTTCGACACAGGATGCTGCCTTCCATTCTTGTTATTTTTGAATGTTATTTGATCAGGTCTGATCCTCTTTCTTGATGTTCTTTCACAGACCAATCATGTAACCTGATCTTATTACGACGTATCTTTCTTGTCTTGATTTTCATACTGAAACAATCATGCGAGAGGTCTACTACGTCAATTGCGTAACGAGTTGGACAGAGCAGAGAGAGGCAGGAACAGCACCATGTGAGATTCTCATCCCGACTCGTTCGATTAATGGTGTCAGCCCTGTTCCTAGAGATCCGGGATGAAGGGGCGCAAGATAAGTAGGAATGGGATCGATGCTGTTGCCCAGTTCCGGGCAGGTTCATGCTTTTCGGATGGGATGGATGAAGAAAGCAAGCTCTTTCATTTTCCGGTACAGCATTGCGGCTAAAGCTCATAAGTTCTCTGCCTAGTTGGTTTTTTTAGAGGTTTAAAGAGTACAGACAGCAATGGAAAGATGTCCAGGAGGAAAGTCCCCTCTACTTCTGGTGTACTACTGTCAACTGATGAGAAAGAGCCCTCTCACTACCGTTTGCCTAGTAAGATCGGGTAGGATATCGCACAGCTGAAAGACCTACATACCCTATCCGGTACGAGAAGTTAAGGGTGAATGTGAATTTCTCTTCTTTAGCGAGAGTCGAATAGCCTCAACAACTCAGTCGAGTGACTCGGAACAGAATCAGGTTTTTTTTGTGGGAGACCGCTACGCACCTTGCATTGCCCCCAGCAGAGGAAGGCTATGGAAATGATTGAATTAGCAAAGAGAAATTGCTAGGGCGGAAAAGCGAGAACTCGAATGCTTCTCCTATTTATTCTCTATAGATGAGACTGAGAAGTAGATCCAACCTAGTAAGCAATCTGCCAAAAGCAAGGTTTTTCTTCCTAATCCTAATCTCGTAATTGAACTTGTTTTCTAAAGAAAGTGGGTTGACAGTTTTTACGTGTAAAAAGCCTTCCTTACCCCGGTCGACTAACTGTTGTGATAATTAGTGAGTTAGGAGTTATGCCTTAATCTTCCGAAGTTGAAGGTCTCTCTTCTTATGGCATAACCGATCCTGCGCCTTTCTAGCAGTCTCTTTTCCAGCAGTTTATAAGAGGTCAAGGGGGAGGTCCTTTACTCGCTGCTGGTATATATCATTCATGATTCTGCGCGCCCGTTCTATTGTAGGATTCTTTGCAGGGTTGTTGGCTATATCCGCCAATACTTCAACGAGTCTAGCCTGACTCTTATAATAGAAAGCGGTCCCACTACCAGCTCGAACACCCGTTGTCCTGTAAGACGGTGCAGACGAAAAGGAGTCTGTATGATCGCCCGCTACCTTAGATTATACATCCGTCTTCGCCTAACCAACATTATTGCATTGTCGAAGGCGACAATACAATACACCCCTTGCTGTCTTTACGAAGATTTCCCTTCTTTGCTTCCTTTGTTTGAAATAGGACCGGGCCGGATATAATCCGGTTGTAAAGAAAGAAACCGCCAGAGTGGGGGATTGTCCTGTCCTCCTCACTGACCCCAAAGAAGATGGCTCTGTCGCTAAGCGGGCCGGCAGAGAGGACACCAAATGCCTAAACAAGACAAAAACCTACAATATGCTTAACACAAACTTTCCGGTCCTCCCCTCCCTTTAGCACACGGGGATCGGCCCTACGCACCGGGGACGACGCGAACGAACTCCTTTGAGCTCCTTATCCGTAGGGGAAAAACAGGAAGAACCTCAGGACGAACAAGAGACAAACGCAGGAGTCACGAAACGCAGAAACTACTTTCCTTCTTCTCGTAGTAGAGGAAGATCAGACACACCATAGAGTGATGGGCAGAGGACAAGGTTGACAGAAAGAATGAAGTAGGCGCACCATCCACTGTAACTCAGAGGTGGTATCACTCAATGCCCTGTACTCAGCTTCAGCAGTGGACTTCGAAATAGTTTCTTGTTTCTTGGACCGCCAGGCAACCAGATTTTCACCAAGAAAAACACAGTACAGTATACAGTAACCTATTTTCTGCTCAAAGGGCACGCTCCCCAATCTGCATCACAGTAGCTCTCAAGTATAAGTCTAGAGCATGGAGTATACATTAAGCCATGATCTCGACTTTGAGGCAGATAACCAAGCACTCTTTTTGCTACTGACCAATGATGTTTGGTTGGTTTATGTGAAAATTGACTAAGCTGTTGCACGCTAAATGCAATATCTGGACGAGTCATTCCCAAATAAAGCAAACGACCAACAAGACGACGAGATTTCTCATGCTCAACAATTTCAGCAGATGGATCAATTGGGAATTTCAAGTTACGTGGCATAGGTGTCTCAGCATATCTACACGAAGACATCTCAAACTCAGCAAGTAGATAAGAAACGTACTTTTTCTGTGACAAATACAGCCCCGCTGGTGTCCGGACAATATGCATGCCAAGGAAAAAATGAGCCTCCCCAAGATCCAACATGGTAAAAGCATCATGTAACTGCTGCTTAATTTGATGAATGGCCTGCAAATCAGAACTCCCAACCAATATATCATCAACATAAACTACTAAAGCCACAAAAAGATCTTTTTCTTGCAATACAAAAAGACACGGATCTGCAGTTCCCTGAACATATCCAAGAGAGCACAAAGTTTTGGTGAGTTCAAGATTCCACTGTCTGGATGCTTGTTTTAAACCATAGAGTGAGCGCTTTAACAAGCACACATGACCAGGAGGGTCCATCAAAATTCTTTCCTCTAAATGACCATGAAGGACAGCATTGTTAATATCCATCTGATGAATATGCCATCCATAACTCACGGCTAGAGTAAGAAAAACACGAATGGTAATGATCTTAGCAACTGGAGCATAAACTTCTAAAAACTCAACACCTGGCTTTTGGGCATACCCCTTCGCCACAAGACGTGCTTTGTACCTCTCAACTGCGCCATCTCCCTTCAAACTTGAAAAACCCACTTACACCCAAGGGATTTTTCGGCCAGGGGGTAAGGTGACAACATCCCAAGTTCCATTGCTTTCTATAGCATCAAGTTCTTTCTGCATGGCTAACTCCCACTCCGGAACACCTGCCGCTTCATGATAGTGCAGAGATTCATGAATGACCTGACTTGGTGCAACGATCTCAGGAGGAGAAGGAGAAATAGCAGAGCAAATAGGATGCTAGGAATCCCTTCACAGCCCGCTTTACACTTGAATTGGAAGCCTAGTTTATTGTTTGTTGTAAAAGAGGAGAAAAATCCCTGATATCTCGAGGAGCGACCAAAGTACGCTGTCCACAACCTAACATGTTCCAAAAGATCTCATCCGTCACTCGGCAATTCCATCACGCCTCAGTACCGTGCTAACTTCGACGAATTTCCTTCTTGACTACGGAAAGCAAAAGCATTTTTTTATAGCTTCCAGTGAGCTTTCTAATTCTTTCTTTCTTATCACCATCTTTTCTTTGCCATTTGCACTTACGCCTTGTTACTCGTTCTACTTTTAGGATTTGAATCAACAATGAATGTGCTTGCTCTTCTGTCTCTTAGATGGATTCCAGTTTTCATCAACCGGGCTGAAAAGCGTCTGAATAGAGAGTTCCAAACCTATTTACGTTCCCACGGGATTATGAATTACTCTTCCTGTGTCCCCACATCAAAATGGGGTGGCAGAACGTCAAAACCGCCACCTGCTTGAGATACTTCAACCACTGATTCCACCCTGGAGGGTAACCCATTCTTTGATATCCTTCATCCCTTCCTGAAAAATGATAAAAGACTTGATCCAGCGGGAATATGAGCTCAGGTGCTTTCATCTAAGAAGGTATATAAAATCTAATAACTCAAGTCAAGATTTAGCCCCTTTACTCTCCCTAACTAAAAAAGAAGGATGGCTTCGAGAACAGATATCGAATTGTATCTATTCGACATCTATATTAGTTGTTATTAATTGGTATAGAATCTTTTTGGATTCTACTGGTAGAGAATCATTGTTAGTTTAGTGGGCAAGCCGATTCAATCCACTGAGATAGTGATCTATGCTAAAGTTTTATATTCTAAGTAAATACTTGGTCGATACGAGACTTTTTCTCAGGGGTTTGAAAGCACAACGAATCCTGCAGGTTCAGTAACAACGGTCCTCACCACTCAATGGAGAATAGAAGAATAGCCTACTACTGTTTATGCAAAGGCCAATACGAGAATTCTTTCCCATTTTGGATAAGGAGGAGATTTATTCCAAACCTAGAAAGCCCTAGAGCTAGAGTTTGTTAAGAAAGTAGCTTTGAAGAT
>JBBPFP010654682.1:0-16206 GCA_037974795.1 Kaempferia galanga | reverse complement strand
GGTGACACAGTAGTGCTACAGTGATTGTCGCACACCGTCGCGCACGAAGTGTCGGTGATTTAGATCAGATATCGAGTATTGATAGTTCCTCCATTCGGGTCAATATCAAATCCTTTATCGAGTTTAGATGAAATTGTCATCCCTACTCAAGAAATTAAGGGCCATGTATAGATCACTCTTATGACCAATGACTACATGGGCCCGATGGTGGGTACTATGAGAAGACCTATGATGTGCCACAAATATAGTCTATTATATTGAGAAAGAGAAATAAAAAAAGTGAGCTTGGTGAAGAGAGTTCAAGGAATTGAGCAAAATAGTAGCGAGTCGGATTCAAGTCAGATTCTATATTCTCCATTTTCATACGTATTAGTTATAGGATACTCGATAGATACTTCTACTCATCCATATTAAAAAAATCAGATATGTTTTATTATTAAGGATCGGGGAGACTTATTTATTAGGAATTTCAATTTAATTACAGTATATCATGTCTAGGCGTAGATTAAAATTTTGTTTTGTTATAACTTTAAAAAACAAAATGTACGAATAAGGTCTGGCCCATATCATACCCACCAACCAATTAGTAGTCCATGAAATGTTTCGAGTTTCGCGTAAAGATTTTTCATTGAGCGCCAAAATTAATCCTACAATCGCTGCCTATATATTGTCACACCGCCCTAATTTCGCCCTCCACTTGTTTATCTCCCTCCGTTCTCTCTCCTTCCTTCCCCCTCACACTCGCAGAGCGCGATGCAGCACCGCCAAACCTCACTCTTCTCTTTCCTCCAAAAGCTCACTCCGGGGAATGAAGGATCCGGCGTACCCTATCCTTCTCTGGATGCGATCCGCGACGCACGTCAGCCTGAGAAAGCCCCGCACCCAACCCCGTTAGAGTCGAAGAACAACTCCAAGGAAATCTCCGATGAGATCGGAGGAACTGATGCTTCGTCTCAAAAGATGCGGCGTCAAGTCTTATCGGCGGGGATTCCGGTGGCTGTCAATGATGGCGATCGAAGAGCTAATCATTTTTCGAACATCATGAGCAAATTCGTGAAGGAAGACAAATCCGGATGCTCCAGTAATGGGGATACGTACGAAATATTTAACTAGATTTAAGGCTAACAAATTTGATTTAGGTGGCTGAATGCATTCCCTGTATTCGTAGGATTTTTTTCATCGGTTTTAGATTTACCATTTTGCTATTCCAATGGCAACGAATTGGCCTTTCACTTATCTTAAATCGTATTTACATGTAGAAGATAGGGGAGATAGAGAACATATTTCAATGTTGTGCATGTACGGGAGGAGTTCAACGGAGAGCCAATAGGCAAAAAAGCAAAATCCACATCAACGTAACATCTAAGTCTAGTAGATAGCTTCACATTATTTCCATTGGTATTTAGATACATTTCTAGATGAGTGCTAGTTAAAAATGATAGCATGCTGTTCTATTGATGCTATCCTGGCCAAGAAGAAATATGTAACCTGCTGCAGGTTTGTTAATGGAAACAGAGAATGAGGGAAACTGAGAGTTATATTTAGTTTTATTTTTACTGTCTGGTGCTTTGAATAGTCGTTGGCAACTATGTTTGAACTTTACTCATTTCTACCTATATCTTCTAGATACCCCTATGTACTTTTGTGCAAATTATATTTAGTTTATTTATTATTTATTTTTGTGGATTTGCGTATAAAATATGTTAATTAAAACTTGTTTCAACATATTTTCTTGCCTTGCAACACTGTGAGATTGTGTTTCTACTTGAATGCTAGTGGTGCCGACAACTAAGTCTAACTTATTGCACATTGATGCTATTTTCTTGTTTTTCCTCTATATGATTCCTAAACATAAGTGAGTTGATAATTTCCCAACTAAAGGCATTATTATAGTTTTATTTCTATGGTATGGATCATGTCATACAAGGTTCTGCTCTGCACTTATTGATATTAGGTAGTTTTCCTAACTATTTGAGCTAGTTCGAATGTTTCCCCAAATTTTTTTAGCATATCTAGTATTTTATTTTGATAAATTGGGACTTGGATTTGTGATGACCTTCTTAAGGAATTCTTTTGAAAGTCTGAACTATTTTCTTCTTAAATGCACTGATGTTCTAGAGAAGCGTGCTAAAATTTTTCATCCCCTTCTTTGGTATTCAGTAACCAAGATTGCCGTGGTTCGTTTATTTGTCACCCCAATGATTCCACTGAGAAAAGTGTGCAAGATAGAACTCCTAATGCTAAGTGTTCAGCCAAACATGTTTCATCGATTAAGAAGAGTTATGATGGATTGGGACCTCTGTATTCTGAATGTGATTTAGATGTTCTAGCGCCAGAAACGCCTGCTGTGCACCCTCATGTTCCACTTTGCAAGAGAATTCAACCGGATCCTTCTGATTCTGACAAGCAAGATTCTTCTCTGTATGGTCCTAACAAAAGGTTTAAGCCAATAGGCAAGACTGTTTCTGAAAAGAAAATCCTGGAGAATTCATGTGAAAGTACAAGTAGCAAATTTGAGTGGCTTGATCCTTTAAAAATTAGAGATGCAAATGGAAGGAGACCAAGTGATCCATTTTATGACAAGAGAACCCTGTATATTCCACCTGATGCATTGAAGAGAATGTCAGCATCACAAAGGCAATATTGGAGTGTGAAATGTCAATATATGGATGTTGTCATTTTCTTTAAAGTGGTATGTTCCTGTAGTATCTACTATATAATAACTGCTATCATGGGATCTTTATCCTAACATCTCCAGGAATATATTCTAAGATGGATTGTTTTGATGTTTGTTTTAAAATTTTGAAATATTCAGTATCATGATTGTGTATCAATGTTTTGAGTTTGTACTGCTAGTGATTTGTGACTAATTTCTAACTATTCATGTTTTATTTCTTCCTAATTCAGGGTAAGTTTTATGAGTTATATGAGTTGGATGCTGAGATTGGACAAAGAGAACTTGACTGGAAAATGACCATTAGTGGTGTGGGTAAATGCAGACAGGTTGGACTATCTGAATCTTTCTTAATGCCACAGTCATTCTTTGTATTTTTGACTTAATGAATAAAGAAACTTTGGTACTGTGTAAATAGTTGATCTAAGTTAAGTTTTCCTTTAGCTTTATCATCACCCATTGACCCTTCCATTCCTCAATTCAATGCCTCTTTCTCCATCCTCAGTTTGTGCTGTGGGATTAGCTTTCTTGTAGTTTCTTTCTTATTTTGCCTTTTGAAATTTCCTCATTAAATTCACATTTTTGCAATTTATGCATTCATATGGATCTTTTGAGGTTTTGCTACATCATTCCTGCCTTTCAAATATGTGAAACATGATAATTCACTAATTTCATTAGTGTTTAACTAGAAAGGTAAATTACATCTGATCTTCATTGAGGGATCTATTGAACATTTAATTAAGACTGGCATACTTGACTAAATGATTTTCATGTCTTGTCAGCAATATTTACAGAAAAATTTGTTTCACATTTGAAATTTCACTCTGTTGAACAGGTTGGTGTTTCAGAGGCTGGAATAGATGATGCTGTTCATAAACTCACTTCCAAGGGGTAAGAAAATAAGCTTATCATGCTTCTGTCTTTCCTTGTTACAATTGTTGGAGCAATTTTGCACGGTGCATAACAAAATCACTTGTTCATGATTATGATCTTGCTGACCAAATTAGCTACAATTATTTGTGTCTAAGGCAGCCAAATTTCATAAGTAGTTGGAATACCCACACAATCAAAAACTTTGTTAGCCCTGAATCTTGTTATTTTCAACTTGCAACTTGTAGATATAGGTGACTAAGATTGTCATGCCCCGGGAGTGGCAGTCACAGTGTGATAAAATGGAACTAAGAGCAAATAGTCAATTACTAATTCCATATAATTAAGGTCAATAAACTTTATTGATTTATATTTTATTTTCTAAAAATACAGTAAAATTGTACAGTGCAAAAACATTATAAGGTTGAACAAAAGTATTATAAAATAAGAACCATACCCAGAATAACACATTGAAATCTTTGAGTGACTTTAAAACTAGCTGAAATTAATTAAAATATCAAAATGCTACCTTTGTTTGCAAAATTGAAGGACAAAGAAAAATATAAAGTAAATACAAATTTGCTAAGTGGATAATTAGGAAAATGTGAATGAATTTAATAAGTCAAGAAAATGAAGCAAGTCTAAATTTTATATTACAACTTTGAATTCTAATTTTTTATTTCTTTAATGTATATATATGTATCTATATATGTTTAATCAACTATATTTATTCCTTTTTTTGTTCAATTATTATTTTGAATTACTATTGTATCTCTAAATTATCTTCAATTGTCCTTTTACCATATATACTTTTAATTATCATCATTTAGTCTCTGATTCTATACCTATCACCAATAAGGAATCTCAAGAACATCCATGTCAACCAATTAAGAAGTGAATTGTCACCGATTCTATACCTATCACCAATAAGGAATCTCAAGAAAATCCACGTCTGAATTACTAGAGCAAATGTCTTCAAAGTATAAAAACATCATCTCACATAAGGGCTAAAAGTGTTCACCGGTAGTATACAGTAATATAGCATCCTCACACAAATAAGTATTGATGCGCAATCGTTCTCTACCACATCCTCTTGTGGCGGTAAGGTACTCTAATATAAGATTAGCCTTCGAGTTTTCACTTTTAGTATTTCTTTTTTCTATTTAAAATCATTGTTGTTTCATTATTGTTATACTATAATAGTTTATAATTTAATTATTCTAAACAACTAATCTAAATGATCCTTTTGTTATAAATTTTGCTAATTTACTATATATTATCAAGTGTTCTCTAGGTATGAAGTATATATTATCAAAGTATAGGTTTCAATATTTAAATCAATAGAAATGATAGAAATAAATAAAATATGAAAATAACTTAGAAATAATAATCACATAAAATCTAAAAATTTACTAAATTTTGAAGTCAATGGATCAAATCTAGATTTGCTACCTCGATAAAATTTAAAGCTCCTGCCAATATAGGGCCCCGAGGAAGGGCATATTTGCAAGACTATTTTCGCTACTCGAATATGTGACCACCAGATCACATGACAACAATTTTACCATTGCGCCAAGGCTTATTTATTTTATATATTCTTTTATTATTGAACGGACATAAGTGAGTGAAAACACCAAGGTTGTTTATGAACATTCGGTTCATTTATAATCCTACCTTTATTGAGTTAGCGCACAACAACATCATTAAATGAGGATATTGAAGGTTTAGAAAATGAGGAAAATCAACGATCGCCCTTGGCTTGACTAAAAGTGATCACATAGTGGCTACAAATGTCCAAGAAGCAAGAGGAGGGAAGAGAAAGAGAAGGAAAGGGGAAAGGAAATCAACAATGACTTGTTCTTTTTTCTGCTCAAATTTCCTTCTCAATTTGCTTTGAAATGATAAGCACTGGGAGAAAATGAGGGAAACAGTCAAAGGGGAAGAGAGCGGAGGGCAGCAATTGTTGTGGTGGTGGAGGCTGTTGTGGCAGCGACGGATGGTTGAGTGAGGATGAGAACAAGAGAGAAGAGAGAAAGAAGAAGAATGCGCTGGTGTTGCTGCAAGAGGAGGGAAAGGAAGAAGGGAAAACAAAGGAAGAGCAGAGGTGCTGTTGTTGGTGCTTGACGAAGAGGAAGACGAAGGGACGAAGGAAGAAGGAAGAGATGAAACGGATGTGTGGAAAGCTTTGATGCAAAAAATGTGAGAGGAAGCTATGTGGGAGAGTAAAAGAATGAGAAAGAGGAAGAGAAAATATTATCCCTAACTTCTCAAAAAATTCCCTTAATCATTTTAAATTGATTGAGCCCATTTTATGGTACTTAATATTTAGTTAGCCGAATTGGTTGAAACAAATCCAAATCAATCCCACATAACTCTAATCACTAGTTTACTTGATGGGTTCAAACCAAACCCTCGATCTCAACTTGACAGCCAAATTCTATTTTTAACTGATTAGTTTGATTTATTTTATTTTATTTAAAAAATAAATTCAGTATTTATTTATTTATTTTGTGGGGGTTTAATAAAAATTTAGTATTTAACATAGATAACATATTCCATCCAATATTTTAGCATTGGCACTAGCACTGTTCACATTTATGTTTTTAGTCTGTTTAATTTGCATTCTGAACGTAGATACAAAGTTGGACGGATGGAACAACTTGAGACCTCAGAACAAGCAAAAGCTAGAGGAGCATCTTCTGTGAGTATTTCTTGCAATTTATTGACTTTATTATTCAGCTTGCATCTTTATTCTAGATAGTGATGGTATTTGCATTCTTATCTTATGTTGATTAGAATTATTTCATTACAGAAAACATACATGAATTGGCAGTATAAGAGCCATATTATGATGAAATTATATAAAAAATGATGCATTATATGTTGCAATAAAAACCTTTGACAATAAGATGGATCATGCTATGTTATCCAAGGGTCTAGAATGAGAAACACAAAAGCATAACCTCTGAAGTGCACGACTGTCCAAGCTGGGTGACTTACACAATTAACATGGGGATTAAGTTACCTAAAATGTTCATGATCTGCGTGCCTCAATCAACAATCTCACAAGGATTTGATGCATTGTGAGAAGAAATATGTGCGTCAGTTAACTATACTATCTGATAGTGTTTTGTGCTTGGCTATCTAACGATAGAGAAGAGAACTTAAAAAATAGAAGTTGGATTGCATGATTGAAACAATATAATGTCAATAAGTGAACCTCATGAATATTTTTGTAAAATGGATTGATAAGTAGAAAGTAATAAAACATTTTAACCGTTTGGAAATGAAATAAAATGATATCATGGACTCATGATCATTTTAACATGTCCAATGCATAATCCCCAGTGGTGGGTCCATCCCACAACCTTCACTTTAATATTGGTTAATTAGTCATGTATTCCCGAACTTAATGTTAATATCACAGTTATACCAACAGTAAATGACATGTTCAAAAGATATGTTATTGACTTCATAAACTAAATCACAAACAATAATACATACACAGATAAATATGCATGTACACATACATCACTTAAAACACGTTGACATGCTAGAATAACTCTTACCTTACAGGAGAAGTTTGCTGATAGAAGTCTTTTAACGTTCCTCTTGAAGATTGCAAACTTGTTCAGTTTGCCCTACAAAATAAATCCAGAAGCTGATTAAAAAAATAATGATATAGGAAAAACCTTAGTATCAACCTTGGTATACTCATGACTCCAAGGTTAGGGAGGACAAGCAAGATAAATTCCTACCCCTTCTCTTAGAAATTCAAAGGATAATTTATTGTTCCAAACTATTAATTCCTTCTTCAAAATTCCAAAGCCTAACTTTTCTTATTTTTCTTCTTCTCTTCCATTTCCTCTATTTTATTCTCTTTTCTCTTTTTCTGTTCTGTTACTTTCTAAACAGGAGCAACCAGCAACCATTTCTAATCAACAACAACCAGCAACTATTATTACAAGTATAAGAATTTGTTTCTCTTTAGTTGGTTAATTTAATATTTAATAGAATTTCTCTTTTTTTCGAATTGAATAAAATAAGATTCTTAATGTATCAATCATGGCTTTTTTCCACTTATGATTCATATGTAAGAATAGTATGGTTTATAGGTAAAATTTATCATATTGTGAAATACAAATTGTGAACCATTTGATTTTGACAAGAAGTCAAAATTGTATGCAAATTTTTAAATATCCACATGCCACATCATATAAAGGCTAATGATCCTTCATGTAAGTGTGTGATACTCAGCACAAGGCTTCTCACCATCATTGTTAGGTTGAACCATCACAAATCACACAGGAGACATTGGCCTAAGACATCCATTGGAGGAGCTATAGATATTTCATCTAAGCTAAGCTCTTTAGTTCGAGAGTTAAACTCTCATACATGCAGTCATGCAGAGTATCTTGTGAATAATAACAGCATAACTACAAAGTAGCTACAACAATTTGTAAAACCTTCTATATATCAACATTATAAAATCCATCTGTGCTATTAATCAATATGCATTTGAGGTTCACATATAGAAGTAAGGTCTCTATGTAATTGATCTAGCATGCTAAGAGCAGGCACATTGCTTCCAATAGTAGACACTTGAAGTGCTTGGATCATACCAAAACAATTTCTTGTTCATTGGATGTTCTAGAACAAGGTCTCCTTGGTGATTGTAAAACCCTGTTGTGTCACCTTGTGCTATACCAATTTTTCTTATATGTGTTGTCTTGTAGAGAATCACAGGCCATGCTGGTCCCTACTTTTTGTTGCGTTGTATCGAAACTCAGTGATACTTGTAATGCAACTTTGGTCTTAAGTTTTTTATTTGTTTTTTACTTCAAGTTGAACTTCAGGTGTATCCACATCCAACTTTATTGTCTAACTAATTTTCAATCAGCATAAATCACATCATACCGACTTATTTTTGTCTATTTTTTTTAATATTAACTTGCATAATTGTGGTTGTGTATGCTTATATGTTTGCTGTGTAAATTTGCACACAACTGATTCAGCTTCTTGTGCTTCTTAAATGTCTTTTATCCAGGTCATCCAAAGAAAACTTGTAAATGTATCAACTCCTTGCACACCAAGTGATGGCAATATGGAACCAGAAGCAGTTCACCTTCTTGCTCTGAAAGAGGTTTGCATGCATCTTGAGCTTGACCCTTTCTGAATCTTATTGCATCAGGCTATTAAGTGAAAATATTTACTGAAACTTTATTTCCTCCCCTCCAATTAATACATGGCCTATGTTTAAGGCAAAGATCTTCCATATGTTCCTTGATTTATTTCAAATATAACCTTTAACCTTTATCAGAAATGAAAAGTTACCATGAAGTTCCTGCAATAGAAGCAATATTGTTGTTTTATTTGATCATGGATTTCACTGCAAAAAGAAGAGGCAAGAGGTTGCAAAACTTAATATTGACAACAACTTGGATAGTGTGGTGGTCTGAACACCAGAATCTTACAAGGAGAAATCCTTACTAAGTTATGAAATGGATAACCTTGAAATATATTCATATTGTGGCGACTCTAAAATACATACAAATATGGAAATGGTGGATGATGCTATGAGGTTATCTATGGCGTGCAACACATAATAAACTGGTCATGGTCAGTGGACGCTTAGTTGCTTCAGCAACATGGCTCAAGAATTCACAGCTGACTACTAATACCAATTTATTTACTGTTTTCAGGTGATTTGTTGTAGAAATCCAAAGATTCATACCACTTACATTCTTATAAAGCATACAATTCACCATGATGTTTTATACGAAATAGTGAACATATTATACCAAGAATATGAGATATCTACTGAGCATATTAGCAATGATTTGCCTAGCAGGATGTATTACTGTATGAACTCATTTCTTCCACTTCATGATGTGTTGCTAAGATACAATGATTAATTTAATTTTGTATTCATGATTTAGGGAGATTGTTGCCTGGTGATTTGTTATAGAAATCAAAGATTCGTACCAATTCCATTCTTCTAAAGCATACAATTCACCACCTAGTTTTATGTGAAATTCATATTATACTAAGAATCTGAGATATGTACTGACCATATTCACAATGCTTTGCCTAGCAGGATATATTACTGTATGAACTCATTTCTTCCACTTCATGACCTTTCACCAAGATACCATGTTTAATTTAATTTTGTATTCGTGATTTAGGGAGATTGTGGTTCTAAGGATGGTTCTCTTTTTTATGGATTTGCTTTCCTTGATAATGCTTCATTAAAGTGTTGGGTGGGTTCGATTTCTGATGATAACTCTTGTTCTGCACTTGGGGCATTGCTAGTGCAAGTAAGCTTGTCTCTTCACCTAGTTATCTTAGGTTTCCCATTTTGTGTTCACTTTTAACCAATTAAGCTTTTGCAGATTTCACCAAAAGAAATTATCCATGAAAAATCTGGTATGAATATACATGGGAATTCATTTATATATCTGTTATCTTTTTTGAATGACTTTGAAATTCTTATTGTGATTATTTCAGGACTCTCAGAAGCAACTCGTGTTGCACTAAAAAAATATGCTTCAGCAGGTAAGCATGTAAAGACATTTTTATGGAAATTTTCTTGAAGGAAACTAACTTACTGAAAGTAGAAAATGGGTGAACTTCTATTGTGGAATGTGATATAGACTAGATTATTTAATTTTGATATACAGGATTCTATTTGTTAGAACAATGCTTTGAATTTTGGGTTAATTATATTTGCTCGTTTATCCACTTCCATTTGGTGCTAGCTGTTCAACCAATTAAATCCACTGTCTGATATAATCGTAGTTTTTGGTTATAGTTGGATAACATGGCTTAACATTAGAAACATTTACAATTCTTACAAATGTTAAAAAAATTTCTAGCAAGTCGTATTCTAGAATTTTCTTAGAATCTATATCTAATGTTTGTCTTTTGATTTAACAATGTTTTGGTGACCTATGTGGCATGTTTCTATTCTCTAGCCGAACTTTATGGCTCCATTATTCTTAGTGAATGAATGCACTGCATTGGTTGGATCATGTGGCTCGTACTGTTAGCAATATTATATTGTTTTTTTAGTTTATAGTGATGAGCAAATAAAATATTGCATGAAATATAAATTGAGATTTGTGGTTGGGTTTTGTATTTATATCGCTGAAGCAAGATGGAAGACCATTGAAACTGGATGGATGCTTTGAGAAAATGTTCAAAATTGTTTGCCCTTTTGGTGTCAAAATATTGCACATGGACTATAACAAAGTTATCTAAGTCAATGTATTGGAGTGATGCTTCCTTTTGCTAATAAAACTGGCAGAAAATGACAATAATATAATCAACATTGCCTCTTTGAAGTGCAGGTTCAATGAAAATACAATTGACTGCCACAACTCCTGGTGTAGATTTTCTAGATTCAAGCGAAGTTATGAAGTTGGCTAGTTCTAAAGGATACTTCAAAGGATCTTCTAAGCAATGGTTTTCAGCAATTGATGGTTCTGTGAACTCTGACCTTGCTTTATGTGCTCTCGGTGGGCTTATTACTCACCTATCAAGACTAATGGTGAGAGTAGAAAATATTCTTAGTTTGTTTATTCTGACACTATCCTTATCATTGACAATCTAAAAATTTGATTTGACTTGATTATATTAGAGGATAATTAGTTATTGTGATTTTCAAACTAATTGGAAACTATGAAGCCCACTGTGGTTCTATAATTATCAACCCTAGTAGGTTTGTTTTCCTGTTTAATATTTCCCTGACTTTGGTTCATGAGGTTTGTATTTTGTTCTGATTATTAATACTTTTGGAATCAGCTAGATGATACTTTACGTAATGGAGAACTCTTTTCTTACCATGTGTATAAAAATTGTTTGAGGATGGATGGCCAGACTCTACTTAATCTTGAGATTTTCAGCAATAATGTTGATGGCGGCTTGTCAGGTAAATGGTCATGATTTTTGGCTTAGCTCTTGATTTTTTTGCTTGAGAAACTCATATAATCATTACATGCATGTATGCCTTCCTGTTACCTAATTGTGTTTGAATGTGGTAATTCTAGGTACATTATATAAGCATCTTGATCATTGCTTAACTGCATCTGGTAAACGGCTTTTGAGAAAGTGGATCTGTCATCCTTTGAGAGATTTTACGGGTATCAATCAACGGCTTGACGTAGTGGAGGGATTCATAAAGAATTCAGAGATAATGTCCTTGATAGCTAGTTCTCTGACTAGAATTCCAGATCTTGAGAGATTACTTGGACGAGTCAGGTCTACTGTTGGTTCATCATCCATGCTACTTTTGCCATTTGTTGGAGATAGGATACTGAAGCAGCGGGTACATAATGCATCTTCGTCCTTACAGTTCCCATCTTGTCATGATTAAAAATTATTTTATTGAATTATAGTTTAGATGCCATTTAATGCTAGAAGATGAACATAAAGATTTGCTAATATATTCTTATGACTTGAGCATCATTTGAGATGAACTCTTTTTTTTTTGTAGAATAGACAGTTATGAGAACCCTCAGGTACTCATATTTGAGTGATTGTGGGTTACTGTTTTGCATGTTAATAAGAGGAGAGTCTTACTGATTAACATTTTGTATGTTTCTCCTTTGAATAGATTCCTCTAGCAGTAGAAAAAAATTTGTCATGGAATTTGATCTGTTGTCCCTTAGCTTTATCAAGATGCAAAGCTGGTTCACTCTGATTGCATGATACACTACCATTTATCATGACTTTAAAGAATTTACTTCAGGGTGATATGAGTATGGTTGTTGTGAACCTTGATCCAACGTCACTTGTTTCTAGGGTTTGTTTTTGTGATCATGCTTGTTCCAGTTTGAAAATGATTGGCGGGCAAATCTTTGACAATTGACAATGCTTACAGAAAATTCATGATGATTCATAGACTAATTTAATAAGCAATGGTATAATCTGTTTTTTAAGGATGAATAGGATGAAAATTTTTCCCGGAGATTGTATGAACATCTCATTATTGGTAACATACACAATCCTGAGGTGCTGGACACTTATGCTTTACCCTTTATTTCAGATTAAAACATTTGGATTTCTTGTTAAGGGGCTTCGAATTGGATTAGAATTGTTACATATGTTAAGGAAAGAAGATCATGGAATGTTATCAATATCATTGTTTATCAATATTCCAAACCTCAGCAGCCTTGATGATCTGCTTAACCAGTTTGAAGTAGCTTTGGAGGATGACTTTCCACATTATCAGGTTTGTCATCAACTCTGGATTTGGCATACCTCAGTTTAAGTATGCAATTAGCTTGCTGCCACTAAGTTTAATGTTGTGATTTGACTTTATACATGGTGCTAAATTGTTAGGATCACATGGTCAAAGATTCTGATGCTGAAACTTTAGCTGTCCTGGTTGAGCTATTCTCTGGGAAGGCTATTGAATGGTCTCAGGTCATCAATGCACTTAATTGTATTGATGTGCTTCAGTCCTTTGCTAGAGCATCAATTTCATCATTTATGCCTATGAGTAGGCCTAACATTTTAGTGAATGCATATTCACCAAATTTAACCAAAGATAAGGATGGTCCAATGCTTCACATGAAAGGTTTGTGGCATCCTTATGCTGTTTCACATAACGGGAATGATCTGGTTCCTAATGATATACACCTTGGAAATGACTCAAAAATTTGTCATCCTTGCGCATTGCTGCTTACTGGACCAAATATGGGTGGAAAGTCAACATTGTTGCGAGCGACATGCCTAGCAGTTATATTGGCCCAGGTTATACTAGAGGAAATTCACCTGTGCATATGTTACTTGAAGCATTAAAATGTTATCTCTTCATCTCCATGTTTGCTTGTTTGCAGCTAGGTTGCTTTGTACCTTGTGAAGAATGTGTGTTATCTCCCGTTGATACCATCTTTACACGTCTCGGTGCAACTGATCGAATCATGTCTGGTGAAAGTTAGTGCCTCATATATTTCTATCCTTGTAAATTTTTCCATGCTACATATAGCATGCTATATATACTAATCTTTTAAATTGGTTTTCTGTTAGGCACGTTCTATGTTGAGTGCTCAGAAACAGCATCAGTTCTTAAGAATGCTACCAAAGATTCTCTTGTTTTGCTTGATGAGCTTGGTCGAGGAACAAGCACATTTGATGGTTATGCAATTGCCTATGCTGTAAGTTTTTTTTTTGGAGGAAAGCCAATTTAATCTCATTAGACAATAAGAGTGTACAGTAGATGACACTTTTAAGAGTTATATTTTGTTTGAATTAAATAATAGAAAAGTTATATTAATTCCTTGATAGGATTGTTTGTTTTAAATTATCAAAATGCTACAAATAGTGAATCTGAATTTTGGATCTTTTTCTTCAGTTGTCCATATGTTTCACTGGATTTTGCACACGGTACATCCATCCCAGCTTTTACCATTATTTTGCAATTAGTAAAATGTATGTACCCATATTCAACGTGCAAGAGGTAATTTAGAGTCACATATCTGTCTTTGAACTTTCTGCAATTATGTTTTATAGAGGTGGGATATCTTATCTAATAGATTAGAGGAGAAATAATCTTTTTTCATTCTGCTTATTAGTTGATGATTCTAGCTTTTATATCCTGGTATTAGTACCTTTTTCATTTGGAACGTTGGATAATGAATTTTCTTGAAACCCTGTTCAAATTCTGGGTGCTGTTGATTTCTATGCTTTTTATTTGCTTCCTCAACCTGATAGGTTTAATATGTATGGTGCTTCAATAGGTGTTTCGCCATCTCTTGGAAAAAGTTGGCTGCAGGTTGCTGTTTGCTACCCACTACCATCCACTTACTAAAGAATTTGGATCACACCCTCATGTAAGCCTACAGCACATGGCCTATGCTTTCCACGTGGGAGATGGAATCTCTTCCCCGAGGAATGATCTGGTCTTTCTCTACAAACTTGCTTCCGGTGCTTGCTCGGAGAGCTATGGTCTGCAAGTTGCTTTAATGGCAGGCCTCCCTAAGCAAGTTGTTGAAGCTGCCGCAAGTGCTGGCCAAAACATAAAACAACTCATCAGTCGAAATTTCAAGTCAAGTGAGGCCAGGTCTGAGTTCTCCACCCTGCATGAGGAATGGTTGAAATCACTCTGGGATATTTCAAAGCCTAGTGTGAGTTTGGGCGATGAAGACATATATGATACTTTGCTTTGTTTGTGGCACGAAATGAGGAGCTTTTATAAACTGAGGTAGTGGCTTCCGATCATAAAATCTTGTTAGACATGTATTCATATTGAATAGATTTCTGACAAGGCTTCTGAAAGCTTGCATTTTTGTGCATAGATGCAGTTCATTTGCGTTGGAATGTATCCGCATAGCTTTTTTTAACCCTTAGCTAAACTACAGTGTTAAGCAATGTATTTTTTGTTTTTACCGATAACTTTGTCGTTGGGAAGGGCCATTTTTGTTTGTGGCAAGAAATTGTGTGGTGATGGATTAGCCTTTGATATCGTTCAAATTATAGTTTGGCCTGAAGAGGACAGGCATAGGTATTTGATTCGAATGATGAGGAATTGGAATTATGTATTTTTTTATTGGACAATTACAATATAAACACCACATTAGTACAGAAGGATGGGCAGATTGTTTAAATAAAATAAAGTTATTATAAAACACAATATATGAACAAAATATAGAAGATTAAGCTCTGAAATTATTCTTCTAATCTTGAGAAATTTTCAAAGAGATTCATGTAATTTCAAAAATAACAAATCAAGCCTATAATATATTATGACGAAGAGTTCATGAACTGAATAATTCAAAAAAAATTTACAATATAAGTCTAATAACCTTTGGTGAATCGATTGATTAATTGTTTGAGCACCATCTAGAGTGTAGTAATTTGTACAGCACTATACTTACCGTGAATGTCTCTACAAGTTATCTCTCTGTACCAGTGGATGGGAAAGACACGTGTATCTGAGAGACGAGAAGCCGAAACGGAAGCCTACTCGAGAAGAAAGACGAAACATGTATTCAGGTGAACTCTATTTTAGATGTCCGAGATCATCCAAGCAATTGGAAGCTAACAAAGCCGACCGGAATGAATGGACCCAACCAAGAGCAAAGCTGCTATTGCGAAGCAACGCTGTGAAGGCACCTTCAATGCTCTGAAGGTACGTTCAGCGGAAGGTGCCTTCAGCCTCTTAGAGGCGCTTTTAGGGGAAAAATTCTGACGTTGATAAGAGATAAAGTTTTATCTCGTAAGATAAAACTTTATCACTCTGAAGACGCCTTGGGCAACCCTTGAGGCGCATTCAACCCATGAGATCAAATTTTCAGGAGCCATAAAAAGGCCCATGGAACTAGAAATCAAACAACAACTTATACACAACTTCTATAGTGTTTTCCTAGCTAAGTTCTGAGCGTTCAAAGATTGTAAGAGGCTTCTCCGCCCGCAACGAAGGAGATATTGTTAGTGAGCTTTTCAACCACCTTGGATTAACAACCACCTAGGTTGTAACCAAGTAAATCTTCTAGCCTCTTCATTTGTTTCAGTTTATATTTATTATAGTTATTGTGCTAAACTAACTTGAATTCCTGTTTAGATATCTCGAGATTTTATCTTTGTTATGGCAGGATTAATCGATCTCGTCTAGCCGACCCACAAAGGGGACCTATATGAGCACCGTATGTACTCCACCA
>JBBPFP010652482.1:0-16212 GCA_037974795.1 Kaempferia galanga | reverse complement strand
CTAATTTATTTTAATAGTCGATGGAAAATTTTTAAAACTGAATTGTCATCCCAAGATTAATCCGTATATCGAATACCAATTAAAAAAAAAAAACTTGAATACAGATAATTCAGTTCATTAATACCCTTACCATCAATTTTGGCTCATATAGATACATCATAACAATATCATTCTGATATCTCATTCGATTTCTATATGCCTCAATATACAAATTAAATTTCCATATGTTCTTTACGATATGAAATCAAAGTATGGTATATCATACCAGTCTAGAGTAAATGTCCTGTTCAGTATCCATATTACAAAATTTAATAATTTTGACCTTACCTTTCGTGTCACAGGTTCGGTCCGACACTCGAAAGATGCCCGACCCAACACAGGTTTGATCGGCACACGGACTGTGCATAATGCGACATGTGGAATAAATCATGGCTGCCTGACATGATACGTAGTCTGAGCTAACATATGGCTGATGGGCTATGTCGGGTACGACTTCAACGGTATCGGGTCAGCTAGATGGACCTCTCCACTGGCAATACTACAAGTGGGGTTGTGGTCCTGGGCTGGGCGGAGCATCGCTTTTACAATTCATAACGCGGGCAAGTTGATCTGGTGCATATAAAAAATTGACATTTTTACTAATTGGATCTGCTCTGCGTTTACAGGCCATGTATTTTTCACTTTCTTTTTGTCAATTAATATTGTTTATTTGAGAACGCCTCCGACGCCCAATCTACTCCGCTTTGCTACTTTACCCCGTCGCCACTCGTTCGTCAGTGCCTGATTCCGTCCCATTCGGTAGTCTCCCTCCGATCGATGGGCGGTTCCTCAGCCGGAGCGCTGGTGCCTTCCGTGTCCAAGACGGAGGAGATAGGGGCTTCGGTCGCACCCCCCGCAGTCTCCTCCTCAGAGACCACGGACGTCGCCGGAACGCCAGCCGCGCCGGAGGGAGATAAGGTACCTGACGGGGCTCGGGATCCGGCGCCCGCGGCATCAGAGGAGCAAGCTGAGCGCGACAAGGATCTTCGCTGCCCTATCTGCATGGGGGTCATCAAGGACGCCTTCCTGACGGCCTGCGGTCACAGCTTCTGCTACATGTGCATTGTCACCCACCTCAACAATAAGAACGATTGCCCCTGCTGCGGAATTTACCTCACCAAGAATCAACTCTACCCAAATTTTCTTCTCAATAAGGTTAAATTCGCTTGCTAGTTATCTTCTATTTATTTGCTTTCCTGCTTGACGTTGGCGATTATTTTATTTTATTGGATTTTCAAAACCTAGTTGATTTCGAAGTCCTATTTGATTTTCATATGGTCGGAGAAACAATTATCTAACTATTCAACTATGCACAATCTACTATCAACCGTTTCATGCGTTGTTTTATATTTATAGCAAGATGAGCTTGGATTGGCATGAACCAAGTGTGTTCTCACCATTGTAGAAGTCATTATCGGAGGAAGCCAAGTCAAACTAATGTAGGTTTGTAGCACCAATGAATATTTGCTGATTGATCTAACATTAGACGTGCAATGCTACTATTGCATGTTTGGTTTCAATATGCACCATTACATGAAGTTTCTATACTAAGAAAACATTTATACAGATGATTTATCTCAATGTAAGGAGATAACAAGAAAATGGAGAGGTAGGGAATGATAAACAATAGAAAACTCCTATTTTATGAATTGATTGGAAAATTATTAGGGCAGAAAGAGCTTTGTGGCATAGGGGATGAGCATTGTCACCAAATCAATGGTAAGTAGAGGAGAAGGTAAAATGGTCTAAAACATGGCTATGATTTTGGCTGTCTACAAAATTGACAAAGTTCATTTTTGTTGGCTTACTGGAAAATCTATAGCTGAGTGAATACCTATTAAATAGTGATCTTAGCATGTTTATGTCAAATGTTTATCCTATCATTGTGGTGATTCTAATCCCTCACCAAAATAATTTATCATGATTTAATAAGAATTATGATAGTTAAAGGATTATATGCTTCTTGACAGTCATTGACTTATGAAAGGAGGATATGTTTAGGCAAAGGTTGTGATTCCTAAGCCCTTGATGGGTCTAACTCTTTTAATCATAGGCTTTAAAACTCATTACCTCACTATTCAAGCTTGGTCGTCGCGGTCCTAACAAAAAAGAACATTCTACCTCTTTAGTCACACATCCAAACATAAAATGGGGTTCTTAAATATATATCTAGTACCCAGTGTGTTGGCATTTTGGATTACATTATATTCTCTTTGATATTAACATATACAAAATTACATTCCTCTAGGCATGATCATTAACAATCTCTCACTTGTACTAGTGCCAATCACCCACGTATCTTGTACTGAATGATGGAATATGATTTCTTCTAGGATAAAGCTTTTGTCAGTGGATCAATGACATTGTCATTTGATGATTATCTTTGCATTATGAATTCCCCACTTTTGATAACTCCCTCCTTGGCTTGTACAATTGTCTTTTTTCATCACAAAAAATTATTATTGCACTAGCAGTGTTGGAACCTCGCCAAGTTCATAGATGAACTTGCAAATTGAAACTCCCTCTTTCTTACTTCTGCAACAACAGTGTACTCAACCTCAATATGGGTGAACAAATGGATTTGTAGGGATAATTAAGCAACTGACAACTTTTATCAAGATAAAATAAAATAATGGTTTGGTAGAATTAGGATAGCACAATAATGCAATGAGATGATATGACACTCAAAATAATGATAGCCAAGGAATTCACATACCATTGAATACGTAAATCAGTACTCTTCATAATTAAACCAAACTTAAATGGTGACATCCCTTAACTACTAAGGTTAGAAATCATAGAAGCAAATAATTCAGTGACCACCAAGACAAAAATTATCAAAAGTTTATCTTTAACCCCTAGTTTAAATATGATAATATGATGATAAATGGATTGAAAAAAAACAACAATGTATATTGATTCTTTCCAGATATTGTCTCTGCCTTTAGTATAAAAAACAACATTGGAATCATCTTCCATGATGTTGTCCACCTCAAATGTATAAGTTGACGAACTTTTCCAAAAGTTGAGTGCTTCTTCCCTTGGCGACTATATATCAATACCAAAGTAAACCCCAGAAATTTCTATTTTTGTTGCTTTGTGCATTAGGCATGAGACAACCTTGCACTTGGCTATTGGGTTTCCATGCTAGCCAAAGTGAACCACATTTTGTACCCTAACTTAAGCCTTGTTTTGGCTTGACGCATACTGCCTTACGCTCCAATAGTTACGTGAATACTTGAAGAAGATACCTATCACATGGTGGATGTTGTCAAATAAAAAAGAATTGTCAAAAGGTATATAAGATACCATAAGAAAAGGTTGGATGGAGAGAATAGAGAAGAAATAAAGATGGAGTTAACCAAAGGAAGGAAAGGTTTGTTGGAGAGAATACATAACAAATGAAGATGGAGTTTGTGTTAGTGCAATTGTTCCCTAAGTGTGGTTAAGTTTAATTTGTTTTTGATGTTCGTGTAAAGGGTTTAAGTTGGGACTTGCATAGTGATTTGATATTCAACTGTACAGGGAGTTGACATAACACACACGGAGTTTGGAGAGCTCGTAATTTGATAAGGTCGGGTGATGTTGAACATGACTTGGCATGTTGAAGTTGGCAGCTTGATGGCTTGAGGTCTGTAGAGAACAGAGTAGTATAGTATGGGATATCTAAGGGACTGCTAGATTGGGAGCAACATTGACAATAGTTGGTAGAGGTGAACTATGTAAACAAAGAGTAGATAGTGAATGATGGCACGTGGAGCTAGTCAAGGGCTTGGGTGCATTCGAGAGACGAGCCTTGCTAGCGAAGTTAAGGCAAGTTCTAGTGGTAAGATGTAGGAGTTGTGAGACTTGTACTTGTGAGTGAGGGTAGTCTTTAACTTAGACGAGACTCGACTATTAGGATGATCAGAGTCGGAGTTCCAGTCATCTGGAACTGAGTCTAGTTGACTTGAGAGCTAAGTCGACTAAGGGGTCGACTTAGGGTGATAAGCTAGCAAAGAGAATGTTTTTGTTCAAGGCTGAGTCGATTTGGCAGTT
Organism: Kaempferia galanga; assembly: GCA_037974795.1. Taxonomy (NCBI): domain Eukaryota; kingdom Viridiplantae; phylum Streptophyta; class Magnoliopsida; order Zingiberales; family Zingiberaceae; genus Kaempferia; species Kaempferia galanga. The sequence continues at coordinate 12,135 of JBBPFP010652482.1, read as the reverse complement.
GACTAACATATACTTAGTTGACTGATGATAGGATATAGTTAATTGATGCTCCAGTAGGATAGCAGGGAATTATTGATTTGATAAAGTTGCGCTGCAATAGTCAGATAACCTAAGGGCTACTATAGATAGATGGTGGAACCGAGTTGATTCAAATAATCATTAACAAACTTTGGTTGCAGTGACTAGATAAAGTGAATAACTGATAAAGCAGATAAAATAGTTGACTGATGTTCAATTCAACTGATCAACGACAGATCAGTTGAACAACAAGTAAACATTAGACGAATAGAGACTATAAAAAGAGAGCCAAGTGGATGTCTTATGGTAGGTGAAATAGGATTGGTTAGATCATATTGAACTATATGTTGTATTCTCTTTGAGCCTCCTTCTAAACTTCATTGTAGTTCATTTTGTAGTGTTTTCCAGCTCTTGTAGTTCACCATTAAGGAGAAAGATAGTGGGCATTCTATAAGTGAGATAGTGAGGTGTTTGAGGGTGACTCATTTTATAGGCCGTAGAGTAGGAATGAGAGCACTGAACCTCATTATATGCCTGCATTAACATTGTGGTATGCATGAATTTTGTGTATTTTTTTATTTTGCTGTTTATTGTTTACGTGACCTTGCTAGGCATTAGCAAGAGCAGTATAAGAATTCATTTGTATATATAATTACTATTTTCCCCTCTTTAGTTCATTTGGCCATCCAACACATTGCGTCCCAACAGTTTGGTTGTTACTGCCATACCAAGTAACCAAAAGAAAACTAAATATAAAGGAGAGGGGAAGTATGGAGAAAAATAAGAGAAAGAGAGAGATATCTGGCATAAAAATCTTTTAACTTTTCAATTTCCTTCTTTTATGGATGAATACCATGGACCTCATGTCCTTACATGACTAGTTCAAGCAATTTGGATTAATTAGACTGCTTCAACCAGACCTCCCAGATTACATACATACACTTGAGGTTGAACCACACTTCCCAACTTATTGTTAAGCTAGCAACGTGCAATGACTTCTTGTTTGGGTTTCATACGAAGCTTCGTGATCACAAGCTGGTAGTCACTCACTATATTACTTGGACTAGGGTTTGAGTATCCAACATGGGTGAGGATATAAATGTTTGACATTGATTTATTGAAAATTTTCCACGTGCCCAGTAGAGGTTTCCAGTGATGACCTTGAGTGTGAGTGTTGGGCATGGGTATGGAAAGGTTAAATGATTTATTCAAGTACCAATGGTTGCTTCATTCATAAGCATTAATTGACATTCTGGACAATTAGACAAATTCAGTAAGCATATTGAAGTTAGGAGTTGGCCGATATTCTAACTCTTATATGGCATAATGTATCCAAAATATTTGTCAAATGAATTTAAGTTAAACACATTCTTGTTCTCTTCCACTGTCTGACTTTAAATCTGCTCTAGGCAAAAAAGCATGTCTGATCTCATGCTAATGTTGCTATCTAAACTTGCAGCTTTTGAAAAAGCATTCAGCCTGTCAAATTGCAAAAACAGCATCCCCGGTTGAGCATCTTCGTCTAGCATTGCAACAGGTCAATTCTTCTTTTCTCCAGCTGATATTGGATGTTTTGTCAATGTACTAATTTGGAAGTAGTAAACATTGGCTATGTTATTGTCTTAATGTATCAAGACACGATAACTTCTGTTTTCTTTCTCATTTAACATTTTCTCACATATAAATTTTAGGATGAATACTGATTGTCATTGTCATGTTGCCTGTTTAATCATTTTATGAAGCAGTAGCACACTTTTATTATGTATCGCAGAATGTTGTTCAATCATTCACGTACTTTTTTTGAGAGGGGGGGGGGGGGGGGGCGGTTAAGTGTCTTCCAAAACCCATAGAAGTTACACAATATTCTTGATGTTCATTCCTTTTTGGTGATCAACTTACCAGTTGGGTCAAAGGGTATGTAGGAAATCTTATTCATCTTTGAATATATCCCTTTCTTCTACAAATATGTTGGATTACCTTAAGTTTTACATAATTCTACGCTGCAATTTTTTTATGCCAAACAGAAAGGTAATGCTCTGGACTGCATCCAACTTCCATGAGTATTTAAGCATGCTGCTGACGGTAAAGCTTTATTTCATGGAAATATGCTTATTAGTTAGTTGAAACTACCAATAAGAAGCATACTTGTTTGGATAATTTCTTCACTCTATATTCTAGGATCTATAATTCTAAATAAGATATTTTTCTTCTTAGCACAAATAATTTTCTGTCTGATTCAGTTATTGCTGGTGGAAATTTGAATTTTTCTTGTAGACAGGGATGTGAGATGTCAGTTAAAGAGTTAGATGGTCTGCTGGGTCTGCTCACTGAGAAAAGGCGGAAAATGGAACAACAAGAGGCTGAAATGAATATGCAAATTTTGCTGGAGTTTTTACAGTGTCTAAAGAAGAAAAAGTTAGAAGAGTTAAACGAGGTTGGTCGTCTTACTAACATCATATGGCAAACTAATTCAAGCATAAGTTAGTTTTTTTTGGCCTAAATTGACCTATGCGTTTCAAGATCTAAAATATATGTCTTTGTTCAGGTACAAACTGATTTACAGTACGTCAAAGAAGATATAAATGCTGTTGAGAAGCACAGAACAGAACTTTACTGTGCAAGAGAAAGATTCTCTGTCAAATTGCGCAGTTTGGATGATCCAATTGCAACAAAATTGTGGTCTCCCAGTGCTAACCAGCATAATAGTATACTTGTCTCAAATGCTCGAAGCTCTCTAGTGGGAACATGCTCTGGAAATTTACAAGCGAAGAGTAATGATGTAAAAGTTCAACTGAGCCATCAAGAGTACCAAAGGAAAGATGCTTTTAGTGGTTCTGAAACGAGTCCTCTGATTCAATCAGGAAGAATCATAGCAAGAAAGAGAAGAATTCAAGCTCAGGTTAGTGATTGGACTATTAATATTTTCGTAATCTATAACTACAGGTTTCTTATAGAGCCTTAATTGTAGGGTAAATTGCACATCCCCTCTATCCTAATCTATAATTTTAAGCCTTCCTCTCTTAGTTTAATGATTGCTAAGACTCCCTGTGGATGTGCTCATCCAGCAGAGATGATATGATTAGTCATTGATGTTATCATCATCAAAGCATGTTTGTCTCAACTATTGGGGTTAGCTACAAGGTTTAAAATTTAGACCTGTTCCAAGGTTTCGGTCCCAGACCGGAATGATACAATTTTGATATCGTATTGTGCCATGTCGATACGGTTTCTATATTTTTTTATTTATACATAGTAATTATTAGATAAATATATTTATGGTGTATATAAAAATAAGTTATATATCGATTTTATATAAGTTCTCAATTATTGAACAATTTAATACTATTAGAAAAAATAATTAAGTATAATTTTTTAAAGAAAATTAATCTATCAATAACTCAAATTATCAATAATTCAAATTAAAATTGATCTACCATAGGTATATAAATTAACATTAACATATTACTTTATATATAATAATTATAAAAACTAATTATTTATTTATTTTATTTATTAATTTAAATAATATATATTTTAAATATTAAAAATATATCAAGATATTAGTTAAACAAAAAATACGAAATAATAAAAAAATTATCAGAATATAAATCTATTTTTTAAATTTTTTAAAGAATTTTTAAAGATTTTTTAGAATGTTTTAGAATTTTAAATTAAATTTAAAATAATACAAAATAATAAAAAATATTAATATAAATCACAATTATTATAATTTTTTAAAAATTTTAAAATGAAACTTAAAACATTAAAAAATAAATTTTTAGAATATTAATTAATAAACCTTATTAAATTATTTTAATTTTAAACATATTTTATTAGGATAATTTAATTAGGGATATAAAAGCCTGTTCAAAATATCATCTATATCTTGGAAATTGTTTAAATTAATTAAATCAAAAGAAAAGAAAAATCGAGAAAAGTTAAGATCCTGTGATCGCGGAGGAGGGCGTTCGGCGACGTCGCGAGACACTTCCGGTGCCTCCTTCGGTGTTGAAGGATTTGTGGCACGCTTTCGGCGCCGCCGGAGGCTTCCTGCGACTCCTCCAGCACTGCCTGTGACACATCGAGACGGGGATGCCTCTGGTGTCGGTTTCCCCCTCCTGCGGAACGGTAAAAACCGTCCATGCCAGACTGCATGGAATGACACTTCATTACTTAGTTAGCTACAGGAATTTTATTCCTTGATTGCATTCTATACCAGATTATATTATTATAATAGCCAAGTTAATTAAATTATTTTTACAAACAATGTGATTTGCTATCCTAATATATTTTAGATTTAAATATAATATATGTTTAAATTTGCATTTGATTTGGGTGCAATTTTGTTTATATGAGCTTGCCACAATAAACTCAAATTAGGTTGACTTGTAAGGAGATGAGAATAAAATGCAGTTTGATTGGTGGCATAGAGGTTGGGTTGTTGGTGAAGTCGTAGGAGGGAGGAAGATGAGAGTTCTTGTGCTTTAAAAAGGCGGTACGGGTGACCTCATGGCAAAGTTGAGGAAGAAGGGGATTCTCATCCTTCAAGAAGGTGCTATGGGAAAGGCGGCTAGTTGTGCGATTAACAATGATTGAAATTCCGTTTTGTGCGGCCCAAAACTAGGCATAGGGTCCTGGAGGAGTCGCGGGACTCCTCCGGTGCCATAGGACTCCTTAGGCGTAGTTAGAAGCATCCCGAGACGCCTTTGGCGCCATCGGAAACGTTGTAGGACACCTCCGGTGTTGTCGGAAGCATCGTAAGACACCTCTGGTGTTGCCAGAAGCATTCCGCGACGCCTCCGGGGGCAGCCAGACACACCGATGCCTGCGGTCCACGAAAGAAAATTAGAGCTTTTGATTTAATTAATTCAATCATTTCCCAACTTAAATGAGTATTTCGAATAGGCTTTTATAACTCCTAATTAAATTACCTAGTAAAATAAATAAAAAATATATTTAAAATTTTTTAAAAAATAATTAATTTTATTAATTGATATTCTAATTTTTTACTATTTTAAATTTTATTTAAAAAATTTAAAAAAATTCTAATAAATTAGATTTATATTCTGATAATTTTTTTACTTTGTATTTTTTAAATATTTTATTATTTAATTGATAATTTGATATATTTTTTACTATTTTAAATATATTATTTAAATTAATAATTAATTAATTAAATAAATAATAATTTATATAATTATTATATATAAAGTAGTATCTTTTTGTTAATTTATATATTGATTATAGATAATATTTTTTTATCTTAGAATCAATTTGAGATTTGGATATATGAATATTAATATATTTAACTTTTACTAATCTTGCTTTACATATGAAACATATATGTGTTTTAGAATGTCTCTACTTTTGGTATTAGTAAGGTAACATATTATGATGTATCAATTTTAATTCGAGTTATTGATACATCAATTTTTTTTAAAGAAAATTATATTTAATTATTTTTTTCTAACAATATTAAGTTGTTCAATAATTGAGAACTTATATAAAATCAATATATAATTTATTTTTAAATTATACACCATAAACATATTTATCTAATAATTACTAAATATAAATAAAAAATTTTGAAATCGTAGCGGCACATAATGATACAATGCCAAAATCGTATTGTTCCGGTCTAGGACCGAAACCTCAGCATGGGTTGAGATTTTAAACCTTGGCGATGAGCTTGATGTGAGATTGAAAAAGGGAGGCTTCGAGCTACATGTGGTGATTTTGACATGAGAGCAATGGAAGGATTTTAACAAGGTTTAAATTTTTCAGCCATGTTGAAGTTGCAGTTTATGATCAGAACGATACAATTTGTATGTCGTATCGTACAGATACGATTTCAGTACTTTTTTAAATATAAATGTATTAATTATTATTAATTGAATTTATTAAAGCTTACTATTGAGCTATATATGAGTTTAGGTTTTAATATTATTTTATGAAATATTTGAGTGAGTTGAAATGTACACCGTAAATATGGTAGGATCAAGTAGGTTTAAATTGGATTTACTTTGATCAATTTAAAATTAAATTAAATTTATATATAGAATAATTTAATTTATCAGTAGTAATATATTTTATAAGGTTAGAAATTATATTATATTTATTTTTAATTTTTCTAACAATTTATTTTCTCCATCATAAAAAGGTTTTGTTCTCTATTTACCTTGTGTACTGATGGACAAATGGAGAAGGGAAAAAAAAATTAACAATCCTATAAAAGGGTTTTCTCTTTCTGTTTACCTCATGGACAAATAGAGAAGGGAAAAAGTTAATTATCCTTAAAAAAGTTTTTAAGAGATTTTTTTGACTCTTGTGGACATCTTAAGGAAGGAAAAAATTAACTATCCTTGAAGAGGAGATTTTTTTTCTACTTCTGAGGAAAAAATTAACATGAAGGATAGAAAAAAATTAATTGATAAAGGAAGAAAAAAATTAATAGAGGGAAAGAGAGAAAGAAATAAGGAAAGGAATAAAAAATAAAAAATAAAAAATAAAAAATAAAAAATATATAAAAAAGCTTGCCGTGCCTTCCTTTGAGGACTTGTTGAGCCGACGAGGTCGTGGCGGCCTAGAGGAGGTCACTACAAGCTCGCACTCTCACTTCGAATTCATGCTATGGGTGAAACGGTAAATTCTTCCTATGTTGACAAGCACAACATAACATCTTAACCATGGATTTTAATACCCTAAAATTTTAATTACAATTGAAACCCTAAACAATCCCCTACCTAGAGTCAAATTAACATCAAATTGAACACAAAACCCACTAAATCAGAACTTAGATATCTTGATTTAGTCCTAAGACCCCTAATTACATCCATCTAAGCCTAAGTAAACTTCAAAATATTACATAATTTCTCAATATTATTTTGGATTCTTATGTTTTCTTTCTCCTAATATAATGTATAGTGTAGGAAACCTCTTTCCATTTCCTCTAAAAGAAAAAAAATTCTATATGTTGTTTGCCATATTTCCTTTGAATTAATATTTACAAACTATGAACAATATGTTCAAGTTTTTTTTAATAGCTACATGAGTTGTGAGTTTGATCATTCTACAACTTACATCTAAAACATGGTCAAAAACTTTGATTCATCAAAATATAGATTAAATTTTCATTCTATCATTATGTGTGAAATATTTTGTTTTGCCAGTTAATCGACACATTAAATGGCCTAAGACCAATGAAACCCCTTGAAGTGTGAGGTGTAAGTCACATGAGTCACCTTAGCACTTTTTCTATTGGTTCGTGAGGCTTCCATAATGTGCAACGTGAGCCTTTTGCAAGTGCATATCTTCCTATGGGATACCTAGGGCACATAAGTCATGAGCGCATCTTCCTTCCACCATTTTGCAAGTCTTCTACAATGCATTTTATCATTTTACTAGTCTTTTGCAACGCATCGAAGGCTTCCCCAAGGTTGCACATTTTGTTCCTCTTACCTCAAAAGGTAAGTCTACTCCTTCCAAAGGCTTCCATGATGGGCACACCCTCCATGAGAATTCCTCTTGTTCCTCCTCTTCTCCCTTCTTCCTTCTCCCTTCTTCGACACTTGGCACACTTAGCATTTTAAGTCGAGGGACTGAAACATTGACTTGATTCGGAATTTTAAACCTTGATCTAAGATGAATTGAGCATAAATAGTTCCACTTGTTTGAATTTTTTTTCTCTCTAAATAATGTTAGAACTTGTATTACATAGTAGTTCAGTAAATATTTTTCATCATATGCTCTTAAGCATATCATTTTGATTGGCTCTCTAATTGGCATGTTATAATGTGGTCTGATTCAAGTAAACCTAGTATATTAACCTCATATACATCACTACATTTTTCGTGTTTACTTTAATTCAATGTTATCTTCATTTTTGTTTAACAATTTTAGTGAAAAATACTTTGATTTTTTGGAATCTTGTTTCTTAATATTTTTTCTATTAACTGAATTCTTTATGAACTTATAATACTTTTGCCTTTCCATTTGTATAGTTTAACGAGCTTCAAGAATGTTACTTACAAAAGAGGCGGCTCAGAGTGAGCCAAGTACATGGTCAAGATGAAAAAAAAGTAAATGTTAAAGTGAGAGAAGGATACCATGCAGGACTAGATGATTTTCAATCTGTGCTAACTACATTTACAAGATACAGGTTATAGAAGCAATCTTTGCAATTCAATATTCCATGAGTTAACATTTATTGGAATATTCTTTTCATTATCTTACCTTTGTAATGTTATTTTTTTTTTTTATTTATCTAAGTTCTTACATCTTTTGTTTATGTTGTTTTAGTCGGTTACGTGTTATTGCGGAACTTAGACATGGAGATTTATTTCATTCAGCAAATATTGTGTCAAGGTATGTATTTGGTGATCATAGATGATTTTATTTTTCTATTATTTTCAGCATGATGAATTTCATTTATGGTTTTATCATCCTCCATAATAATCCATACTTTATTGGTCACATAGGACCTTTTATTTCATTTGTTTACGGTTTAGTGTGATCATAAATATATTTGGTGATCATAGATGATTTTATTTTTCTATTATTTTCAATATGATAAATTTCATTTATGCTTTTATCATTCTCCATAGTACTCCATACTTTATGTTCACATAGGGCCTTTTAGCTCATTAGTTCATCTGTCAATAATCACGTTGGTTGTCCAAATAATTAGAAATTAGGTATATCTTACTCCCATGCATTTTGTGAACTTGTCTTAGTTGCACACAGTTCCACCAATACCTCTATTATGCCGAATATTATGTTTAGGGCCCACTAAACACACCACGTCCTCACACACCATCTATCAAGTACAAAGCATGTGCGAAATAGTAAGAGAAGCAAATAAAAAGGAATCTGAACAAAGTCATACAACATTTTGACCCTGATTATAGTATCTTGAAGCAACCATAATAGTAGTAATGCTTAATAATCCATCTTAAATTGATCTAGGTATAAGTGCAAAATACAAATTATTAGTAACATTGGTGGAAAAGATCCTACAAAAGAACAGGGAATGAGAGAAGGATGGACAAGAATAGATGAAGATGGATGCAATCATGCAATGCACCACCTCTCAAGTCTATCCATCTATTCCTTGCACAATTTAAGGCTGCTGCTTAACAAAAATTGAGTGAATCAATCAAATAACCCGAAGGGGTTGATTAGTAAAACGCCAAATTTTTGTGGCATCTTCTAAAAGTTATTGAGATTAATGGCTAGATACTTACAATGTCTCATAATGACTCATGATCTTTAGTTAGGTATTGACGTCCCTTATCATCATGGGCTCATAATCGTGCTAACCATGTGATCTCCAGATCGGTAGCACTTGGCTATCATAGACCCATAACATCTCTAATCCATGAAATGACATAACCATCATGTGCTGCATAATATTGCTGAATTTATGTGATTCCAATTTAAACTTTGACAATCTTGACTGTCGCACGTCAATGTTTGTTGTTGACAAGTTCGAGATACATGAAACAACTTGCATTGTATTTTGTCTCTTCTTATACGCTATGAATAATAGATTTTCTTAATAAGTTCGTTAGTTCAGCATAAATATTTTGCATATGACATGTTAGAACAAGTGACATCTAGTCAGAGTAATTTTTAAATTCACATTATTAAAAGATGGTTTTCAACATAGGTACCCATGGTGGTATTGGTACTTGATGTTTCAAAATCGTTGGGATCAGCCGAGTTGAATTGGTGGGATCAAAATCTGAGAAAAAAATTAAAAAAAATGAAAAAAATGTAAAGAACAAACAAAGTTTGTTTAATGAGTGAGAAAACAAAACACATAAGGAGAACCTAAGAATTAATTCAACTTATATTTCTGTATACCATTATCATAGAAGTAAAATTTTCGTTAGAACGTTAAATATTTGCATTCAACTATTTTAAATTTAATAATTATCATGTTCCCATCTAATATCTAACATGCTATTTTTCTAATTGATTCTCTTTAATTGTTTTATTAATTCAAAAGTTTTATTTTTCAATTAGTTGTCTAAGAAGATGTAAAGCTTCTATTGCTGACACATGAACCCTAATAGACCACAATGACCAAAAATCAATTTGGGTTCATATTTGAAAGGTTGATAATGGAAGTTATACATCTTCTTAGACAACTAATTGAAAAATATTGGGTGCAAAAATAAGATCTACATATGATATTCATTGAGATAGAAAAAGCTTATGATAGAGTCTCAAGAAAATTATATAAAGAATTCTAGAAAAGAGAGGTGTTAGCATGACATATATTAAACTAATTAAGGATATATACGTGGTTGTAACGACCTAAAGACTTCAAGCGGTGTAACTGAAATATTTCTAATAAAGATAGGGTTACATCAAAGATTATATGAAGTTGAATGTTGGCTATGACTCGAGCACATGAGCAGAAGATGAGAGTTGTAGAGATGAGGATGTTAAGGTGGATGTGTGGACGTACGAGTATGGACAGAATAAGAAATGAGAGTATTAAAGAGAAAGTTGTAGTTGCATCTATTGAGGAAAAATTCCGAGAGACACGTTTAAGATGATACGGGCATGCACTTCGATGACAAATAAATACTTCAGTTAGGCGATGTGAAACTATGATAAACACACATATTAAACGAGGAAGAGGAAGACCAAACAAGACTTGGTTAACAACAATAAAATAAGATAAAATTTATTTAAGTATAGATGATATACTAGGAGATAGAGTTCAATACCGTAAAAGGATCTATATAGCCGACCCCACCACTTGATTGTTGTAAAACTAATCATATATTATGCTCTTTCTAGCAATAAGTAGGAATAAAATTACAAATAGTTATATTTTCAGATAATTACATATTTTATAACTGGAGGATCCATATAATCTAGTTTGCTAATGGAGTCCAAATTAAAATTAAATCAGTTATTAGTCTAATAATATGATATCTTATTATGAGTGTAATAACTACGCCCAATTTGTAGTATTAGTGATATATATCTTATAATTTTAAGATAATTCATGTTACATATACATGTAATCTAATATTAGAACAACAACAACAACTAAACTTTATCTCACTAGGTAGGATCGGCTAGTAACAACAACTGAGTGTGGTGTAGTGGTAAGCATGCCGTAGTTGCTTTAATAATGTTTGAATAAGAGTATTTTCACGATGAGAAATATGGTGGGTCGTTGCTTTGATTTTTTTTTTTAAATGGTTGCCCTTTTGAGAAAAATGATAATTAGGGCAACCCGTTGATTTTGCCCATTAATAATTATATATTACGAACAAATACATGTCATGCCCCGAAGGAGTCCTTGACAAACAAACATCTTCCCCTTATGATAACATATGAAACCTAGATACAATGCCACAGGGCTATACAAGAATAATATTGTTAGCCCACATAGTTGGAAACAAACATAACCACCCAGATTATAGCCGGCTCAGCTTACATAACAACCACCAACAAACACAAGAGGCCATAAGGCCACACACAAAGTCCATGACTAATTATTACAATACAAGTATGAGAAAATCCAAAGAAGTGCAAATAAGCAAAAATAAGTCAACACTTCCTCTGATATGACATGGGATCGACAGTCAGGATACTTGCGGTTCTGCATCATTTACATGATACTTGAGGAAATAACATATTCAAAGGGGTGGTGAGTCTGAGTGTCTCAGCGGATAATAGACAAGATAGTGTATGGTCAATATAAAACATGGAGATCAAAGCATACATCTCAGTAGGGAAATAAGAACATGATCATAAATGATATAATAAATTTACATACGAGTACCAGTCTAACATACTCAGTATAATAATTAGTAAAATCACTAGGGATCAACAATAAATCTGCTTGTAACACCTGAGCAATATATGATAATGTATGATAAATGAACATATATAAATTATGACAACCATATGCAATAATCATATTTCAAGCAAATGCAACATATCACAGACATATGTAGTATCTCCAAGATATGCATCACACATCATAATGCATATGCAATGTATGTGTCACTCCTACACTTCACTCTAGCTACCACGACATTTGTGTGATAGAGTGGGCATAAGGACTGTGACAACTGCTCACGGCTCCAA
>JBBPFP010651380.1:0-16214 GCA_037974795.1 Kaempferia galanga | reverse complement strand
ATATTCTGTAAGGTGATTAATTTTTTAATATTTGGCTGAGAGATAAAAAAGTATTAAGAGTTTAGGTGGACTGATGGGTAAGAAGATCTAACAGATCAGTTGGATAGAGGGGTGGAAAGATCTAATGAATTGAAGATTGAATGTCAAATGAATAGGCTTTTTTCTTAAGGAGGATCTATGGTCCTTCATTTGAGGAGGAATTGTTGTATTTTAAAATTGTAAATAAAGTTTCAGATAGGATCCTCTGGTCTACATTTTTTGAACTACTCCTGGTCTCTTCTGATCTGTACCGCTGGATCAGATCAGGAATCCATATATTAATTTCTCCTGATCTGATCTAACGGTTTATATTTTATAGACCAGGAGTGATCCACAAAATATAGACCAGAGGATTTCTGCTCATAAAGTTTGATATTAAAAATATAGAAAGAATTATGTATATAAAAGAGGAAAAATTTTGAAATAGAATTTAAAAATAAAATTACGAGAGATCTAAATAAATAATATTATATCATTACGCAGTTATATTAATTCTTTTAACGTAAGCTGATGATTTAAAATAGTTTAGGATCAGTAATATCGCCTTTTGTATAAAAAAAAAATTTATGAACTTCATTGAGAAAAATGACACCTTGCAGCTTTTTCCATTTTTTTGGCATACTAGGCACCTCTAGACTAGCCATGATTTGATACGTGGAATTTCTCAGTCAAATATTTTTGTCGTGATCTTGAATAGGGAGGCAAACTAAATCAAATCGGTTAGTATAATATTCGAATTCGGATTCAAAAATATATATATCGTATTAGATTTGAAATAAAAAATATTAATTATTCTAACTCGAGTTAGATTTAAAATGAAATTCGAGTTCGAATCCAATTTAAATTCAACTTTGATTGAATCAAATTTCAGCTTGAAATGATTTTTTTCAAATTTTTAATCCGTAATTAACTAAAAAGCACCACTTGTGAATTGCACAATTAAGATCACCTAAACCCTTCTCCTAAGATAAAGAATAACATATCAAGACGAGGTGGATCAAGATGAAATCTAAAGATAAACCGGGAATAATTTTAAGTAACTTTTAGGTTAAGAAATCCTAAACCTAATTCGATAGGGTGGTTAAAACCCTCGTCTAATAAGCATTCGCATTAGTACTTTTTTCCCACCAAATCCTGACCGAGACTTATTATATTAGCTTAAGCAAAGATTAGAAAGCTTAATATATATCTATAATAAGACCTTAGTCAAAAAAAGAAAAGAAAAAACGGGCGCATAGATTTGAAAAATCCCAACGCCCGCACCAAAATTCCAACCCAACACCCTTCCCCTATTTAATTATTCCCGCAATTACTTTTTTGATAAATAACTGAAAAAATAAATAAATATGTGGGCTAAAGGGAATATTGTTAACGCGGTAAAAGTAACAAAAAAGTACTTGTAATTATGTTATCTGTAATTTCAAGAAAAAATGGGATTTTTTTGTTGTTGAGCTGGCTACAGAGAAGGACCGAAGGAAAACGTTTCTAATAAAATAAAATAAAGGTAAAATAATTTTCTATTTATCGAGGTTGCCAGCTCTTTAATCCAGAGCTTCCTCGGGCATCAATGGCGAGCATCGACTATTAATTTAGTCTCCGCTTCGTCCAATTCGGGAGAGAGGGAGAGAGAGAAGGGGGGAGAGAGAGAGAGATAGAGTGAGATGGTTCGGTGGGCCGCGGCTCGATCTGAGTCGCCGGAGGAGGTAGAGAGAGAGGAGAGCGGAGGAAAACGGCAGGCGGAGGAGGAGGAGGGGAGATGGGGAAGGATGCTGCTGCCGGAGCTTCTGGGAGAGATCGTGAGGCGGGTGGACGCCGGCGGGGAGCAGTGGCCGCAGAGGAAGGACATCGTAGCCTACGCCGGTGTCTGCCGTAGGTGGAGAGACGCGGCGCGGGGTATCGTTCGGCAGATGCGTGAGACAGGCGATATCACCTTCCCATCTTCGCTCAAAGAGGTGTCTTTCGTTTTCTTCTATGACTTTCCTCCAGTTTCCTTTTTCCCTTTGCCCGCTACTCTTTTTTCCTTTTAGGAATTTGAAACGGGGCTGGTTTTCATGAAATTTGGTGTTTTTCATTCGTGATTTTATTCTATTTTTGTTCTAATTACTTCGAAACAATCTTATCTGTGATATATATTCGTTTTCTTTGTCTATTGATCGGCAATCTGAATCATTTTCGCTATCTATTTGCGATGCAATCTAGCCTGGACCGAGGGACTCTCCAGTACAATGCTTGATCAGAAGGAACAAGAGCAACTCCACATACTGTCTCTATCTCGGCCTTACAGAATGTAAGTTGATGTTTCCGTAAGCTTATCAAGCTTTTCCTTCTCTAGATTATACCACTTTGGGAAAATTGACATAATGGTAGAGCTTCTAGTCCGGTCCATATGCATAGTCCTGCTTTTTAACTGCCTCTTTGTCATTTTGTTTTATGCTCCTTCTGGATGGATTTCTTTTAGATGTCAAGGTCAAACTTTGTATGCATTTGGTGGGTCTTTTCACATAATTTCAGTAATTGATCCTTAACATATTAGGGGGGTGCAGCATGAGAAAAAGTCTTTTCAGTTTTCTATATTCTGTAATTGGATGTGACTTGATGATGGACATGAATACATTCTTGTGTTGTAGGACTAAGAGCTTAAAAATGTTATTTTTAAAAAATTTAAACAAAAAGGCTGAGAATCAAAGGTATTTGCAACTTTCTATTAACTTCCTGTGGGATTGGACTAAAGTCTGCTTGTTCTGATAATTGCTAGCACTCTAATTACCTTGTCAAGTACATAGATTTAGGATTGGTTGGAGGCTTACTTATTTGTAAAAGTAAGTGTTTACCTAAGGTATTAGGTACCTGATTAGCAATAATGGGTAGAGATGTAGGTTTATATATCTATGATCTTGACCAGTATCTGGAGGCAGCAAAAGCACCTGCTTGGTAATCAGTGTACGAGACATTTATAAAAGGTGAAAGGATTTGCATCTCATTTGACTATGTAGCTTTACATTTAGTTGTTTACATCACCAATAGCATTTATAAGTAATTTTTCATTTATTGAGAGATTGAGGGTTAGTGGGTCTCTGAATATGTGTTCGAGTTTAAAAACAAGGCTTGAGTCAGAAACTATAACAGGGAAATAGTGCATCCCATATTGTTTTGTAGAAGTCATGCACTAATGCATCAGTAACTCTTGAAGCCAAACCAAATTGAAGTCAACGTAAGTGGAGTAGCAATAACTTATCTGAGCTCTCCCAAACTGTTTATATATATCTGAGGAAGAGCGACCATGGACCACACAATAACACATGGGATGAGACAAAGCATTAATGTGAATGGATGCTCTGAATGAGGATGGATGTCATAGTATCGTCACATCAACATAAACTGTTACATGATTGAGGTCTCGAATAGGATTAGACAACTATTTCAATCACCTAGATTTGATGAGCACTAGGTCATGGGCGGGTACGGTTGGTACTTGCATGTAGTATTGCTGCAATAGGTTATTGGATCGATTTCTAGTGTGTGCAAAATGCATCGCAGATCACCGAACCCCCCATGGAAAGGGCCATTGTGTTGGGCGAAGCCCCCCGTTATTTACCTTCCTTTCAGATCGCATGGGACAGTCCTGGAGGGGCCCCAGATGAGGGTTATCACCTTTTGCTGCAATAGATTTGATGAGCATGCAATCAACTTGGAATGACTCTGCCCCATTGGATAGATTTCTTGCCACTGGAGTCGTCACCAGATTTCAATCTTGAACAAATGCCCGTGCAGCAAGTGTTCCTAGGCAAAGGGATTCTCAAACTTGACCACCATCAAATTTCATGTGGGAGAATTATGCTTGCGCTAAGGGAGCTACGTCCTTTGAAACAACCCTGTCAAAATATGATTTGACCAAACCATCCCATTTCGTGAGTATCGAAAACAACTCAAGCCACTGGCAGACCCAAGGAGAAGCTAATGCCTACCCCTAATTTCTTGTTCACTCTTTTAAATTTTTTAATAAAAAAGCTAAAAGAACATTATTTAGTTTTGTGTTGTTGGGTCCACTATTTTACCCAACTATAGGTTAAGCAATAGAGGAGTTGTGTTGTGTGCTGGAGCCTTCTAGTGATGTTATCTCTCTACACATCTCAAATGATTTTCTAGTAGAAGGATTTATTCACTATGTCAACTTTATAATAATTTTCTGCATTATGCTTTGATGAGTGAGATGAAAGAATATTTCCTATTTACTAAATGTTAAGTACTCTACTCCAAGATACACTAACATTTATGTCGTATTACAGCTTTTACAGATAAGGGAAAGTTCCTTTTGGCGGCACGACAGTTTAAGCACGGGGCTCACACAGAGTATATTATCTCTCTCGATGCTGATGATTTGTCTCAAGGAAGTAATGCATACATGGGAAAATTGAGGTTTGTTTCCTTTATTCTTTAAAGTCTCTTTACATAGTTCAAAAGCACGTTCATTTTCTAAAATGGTTCCCTTTCTTCTTTCAATTTTGCCTACACTCAAGGCTACTTATGATTATATTACTTTATTTCAAATGTATCTAATTATTGATTAGGAATGTTGGCATTGGTAAAGATGATTCATTCTTATATACAAGCATAGTTGTCTTGCCTTTAGAGCACACTGCCAATATATAATGTTCAGATTTGTATATGTACGATAAGGTGTTATAGTACAAGGGCCAATTTGGTTTGGGCTAACATGATATTCATATTCCAGTTGTTGTTAATAAAAAGCAGCGAATTAAAAAGGGAAAGATGTTGTAGAAGGATAACTACTTGGTTACTACAAGGTTATAGCTACGTTTGTCCTTGTGCCTTTTTTGGTATCCATTATGTTCTTATTGATTGGGCCTTGGTTATTCTCTCCGCTTTTGATCCAGGACAGGGTAATAACAGAGATTTCTAGTTCATGTAGCTTGTGTGTTAGCAAGTGGAAGCTTGGGGCCTTAGGCACAATGTGCAAACATTTATTAAGTAAATTAAGATCGGCAAGTAATAGGACAGGAGTAAGAAATAAGTTTAATAGGACAGGAAGAACCCAACATCTTTGGTGCTGGGTGAGGAGCGAGGATACATTAATTAGCTCATCCATCTTCGCAGAAAAATGATCAAATCTGGAGATCCTTGAAGTATGACATTAGTTCATTGCCACTATTCCTTGCATATTCTGTGGTCATATTGGTCGATCGAGGAAATTATACATGTTTCATCTTCACCATCTCAGTTATGTGCTGGCAGACCACACATGATAGATATTTGCTGCAAACACAAGTTTTCCTTGCAGGTCTAATATTTTGGGTACAAAGTTTAAAATCTATGACAGCCAACCTCCTTACAATGGTGCAAAGGTGTCAAGTAGCCGAGCAAGCAGACGGTTTACGAGCAAGCAAATCAGTCCACAGGTCCCTGCCGGCAACTTTGTTATCGGCCAGGTCTCTTACAAATTTAACCTTCTGAAAAGAGGGCCCAGGAGGATGCACTGCACTTTGCAATGTCCTTCGGCAAAGGACACGACCGAGGAGGGAGATTCTCCAAAGTCCAAGGCACACAACCCAGGAACAACCATTCTCAAGAACAAAGCTCCTCGGTGGCACGAGCACCTGCAATGCTGGTGCTTGAATTTCCACGGCCGTGTGACAGTCGCCTCCGTGAAGAACTTTCAGCTGGCGGCAACCGAAGATGCTAGCCAGCCTTCCGGTATCGGAGACCAGGAGACCGTGCTGCTACAGTTTGGGAAGGTGGGGGACGATACCTTCACCATGGATTTCCGTCAACCACTGTCAGCCTTCCAAGCCTTCGCCATCTGTCTTACTAGCTTCGGAACAAAATTTGCTTGCGAATAAGGCTAATCTTAGGTTCACATCCAGGCAGAGACAAAGGATTTGCCATTGTATGTAGTTCTATCATGGGACGGATACCTTTTTTTGGCTTTTATTGGAGTGTTTTACTCATGGTGTAAACAATGAATGATCTTCGATGGGTGCATGTATCTTTCTTTTATCTTGGATGTTTACTTCCGTGGCAAATATGACATCAAACACCAAATGTACTTGAGAAGAAAAACACTAAATGTACTTGAGAAGAAAAACACTGAACCAAATGTATTCAAGAAGAAAAACACTGAAGTCGACTATGAACAAGTTTGGATTGTTTTCACTTATGATCATCTCATAAATTTGTCCTGACATGTTATGCCATCTATACAGTTTCTCTTAAATCTGACCACATAGATCCTGTAAGTACAAAGCAATGTTGCAACATAAGTTGTGTTAAAATTAATGTGAAAGGGTGTTAAATCTAAAATGACACTGAACGCATTCAAAGAGTTATTTATTATATCAAAAAAATTCACGGAGAACAGGAGCCTCCCATTTCCATTTTATTAAAAAAACTAAGAATTGTAAATTTAAATTTAAAAACCAATAAATAAAATTAAAATAGTAGTATATTTTTTTTGTATGAGATTAAAAATATTAATTTTAAAATAAAAAAATTAAATGGCCAGTTAACGGTTGGTAATTGACTGCAGAATGACGAATGTTAATATTAATATGAATATGAGAGAATAAAAATATTAATATAATATATAAGTGGTAGGTCGACTTAGACAGTATTTGGGAGAGCTTTTGTTTATTTAAAAGTGATTTTTGTATAGATTATTTTAAAGTATGGAGTGTTTGATAATAGAAGTGAAAGTTTGAGTGTTTGATAAATAATTATTTCCAAGTTTAATTTTTAAATTAAATGACAATAATATCTTTAAAAAATATTTTAAATATTATATTAAAATTATTTTTTATTATAAAAATATATAAAAATAATAAAAATGAAATATAAAAAATGATAAAATTTATATGAATAAAAAATATATATATAAAATTTTAGAAAGGTAAATTATATAAAAGTATAATGATAATTATGTAAAATGATAAATTTATTAAGAATATAAATATAAATTTTTAATTTTACATGTACTCAGGAAAAAAAATAGAAGCATGAAAAAAAAATCAAATTCTTACTTTTTAACTTTTAAATAAAATATATAAAAATTAAAACAGAATTTAATATTTATAAATATTTAAAAATCTTTTTATATAATTAAAACTATACTAAAATACTACCTTACTCTTCTTATAAAGGGCGGTGAATATTATAAGACAGCCCTTAACCGTCCTACTAAACAATTAGGACGACCACACTGAAGCGTCCCTCGCCGAACGCACACCCAACTCCTTCCGTTTTACGCGGGCCAGCCGGATCCCTCGCCAACCGGCTCGCCAGTTCAAACACGAAACGGCGCCGTCGGCAGTTCGGCGGAGGCTCGACGGAAGCTCACAGCTGGCACGCAGAGCCCGAACGCCGAAGCAGCAGGCCGAGTACGATTCCCGTCCCGCGTCCCGACCTCGCTCGCTGCCTCGCTCGAGGGCGGGGCCACACGGAGAGAGACGTGCTTCGAACGATGGAAATTGAACGGACGAGGGTAAGGAGACGACTTTGATTCGAAACTGGATCAATGCATGTGCAAGGGAGGGGTTCTTGAATTAATCGATTTATATGATAAAAAAATAAAGAAGCTTAGATTGATTGGTTTGACTATTTTTCAACTTCGAAAAAAAATTCGATCGCCTACAAAAACTATGGAATCCCACAGGCTGCTGCTCCTCATCGCTTCGAAGGGGGCTTACTGCCCACAACAGATCTGAGGAAGAAGGTATGAGCCTCCGCCAGCGGGGAAGCCGTGCGGGACCTGGCGCCGGCTATGGCACGGCCCGTGGGATGGCCGAGGCGTCCGGGGAAGGGGAGGAGGTTTACAACGTCATCCCCATCCATAACTTGCTGGCGGATCACCCGGCGCTCCGGTTCCCGGAGGTGAGAGCTGCCATGGCCGCGCTGCTTACCGTCGGGGAGCTCCGGAAGCCGCCCTTCGTCCGCTGGCACGGCGGCCTTGATCTCCTTGACTGGCTGGGGGCTTTCTTCGGCTTCCAGCGAGACAACATCCGCAACCAGCGGGAGCACCTCGTGCTCCTCCTCGCCAACGCCCAAATGCGAATCCACCCCCCGCCGGACGACATCGACGTCCTCCATGCCAAGGTCGTCCGCAGCGTCCACAAGAAACTCCTCCACAACTACACCGCGTGGTGCTCCTACCTTGGCCGCACGCCCAACGTCTGGATTGACATCCGCCGCGCCGCCTCCGACCCCCGCCGCGAGCTCCTCTATGCGGCCCTCTACCTCCTCATTTGGGGCGAGGCTGCCAACGTCCGTTTCGTTCCCGAATGTCTCTCCTATATCTTCCATCACATGGCCGGGGAACTCAACCGCATCCTCGAGGACTACATCGACGAGGCGACGGGCCAACCGGCCCTCCCAGCTGTCTCCGGCGAGAACGCTTTCCTCACCCGCGTCATCACCCCCGTATACGAGACCATCAAGCGCGAGGTCGACGCCAGCCGCAACGGCACAGAGCCCCACTCCGCCTGGCGAAACTATGATGACATCAACGAGTACTTTTGGAACAACCACTGCTTCGAGAGCCTCCGTTGGCCGCTCGACCGGTCTAAGAATTTCTTCGCCGCTCCGCCTACCAAGAACCGCGTGGGGAAGACAGGCTTCGTTGAACAGCGCTCTTTCTGGAACCTCTACCGCAGTTTTGACCGCCTCTGGGTCATGCTCATCCTCTTCCTTCAGGCGGCCATCATTGTGGCCTGGCACGGAAGCAAGACGTACCCGTGGCAGAACCTCCAAATCCGAGATGACCAGGTCCGTGTCCTGACCATCTTCATTACCTGGGCTGGCCTCCGCTTGCTGCAGTCCCTCCTCGACGTTGGCACCCAGTACAAGCTTGTCTCGCGCGAGACCAAATTGCTCGGTGTGCGAATGGTGCTCAAAATACTCGTTGCTTCGGCGTGGACGGTCTCATTCCCGATCCTTTACTCTCTAATGTGGAGTCAGAGGAACCAAGACAGAAGATGGTCGGCTGCAGCGAGTCGAAGGCTGACGAACATGTTGGTGGCTGCCGCAGTGTTTATCCTCCCTGAATTGCTTGCCGTTGTGCTCTTCGTTATCCCTTGGCTCCGGAATTTCCTTGAGAAGACCAATTGGAGGATTTTTTATGTTCTCACCTGGTGGTTCCAGAGTCGCACCTTTGTGGGTAGAGGGTTACGAGAGGGTCCGCTGGACAGCTTCAAGTATGCCCTTTTCTGGATTGTACTCCTTTCGGTAAAGTTCATCTTCAGCTACTTCTTGCAAATCAAGCCAATGATCTCCCCAACTAAAGCTTTACTTGATCTTCAAGCTGTTCAATACCAGTGGCATGAGTTCTTCTCCCGTACAAACAGGTTTGGTGTGTTCATTTTGTGGCTTCCTGTCGTTCTTATTTATCTGATGGATATCCAGATCTGGTATTCGATCTTCTCTTCAATGGCCGGGGCGCTAGTAGGCCTGTTCTCACACCTTGGTGAGATTCGTGATGTGCAACAATTGAGGCTGAGATTCCAGTTTTTTGCGAGTGCCTTGCAATTCCATCTGATGCCAGAAGAACATGCTTTTCGGCAGCATGGTTCGCTGCAAAATAGAATCAGAGATACTGTGAACCGGCTGAAGCTGAGGTATGGCTTGGGCCACCCGTACAACAAGATTGAATCACATCAAGTTGGTCCTAGCAGGTTTGCATTGTTATGGAATGAAATCATTCACACATTCAGAGAGGAAGATATTGTGAATGACCGGGAAGTGGAGCTTCTTGAGTTGCTTCCATATGCATGGAATATCCGGGTGGTTAGGTGGCCGTGCTTGTTATTGTGCAATGAACTTCTTCTTGCTCTTGGCCAAGCAAAGGAATTGAAAGCTGATGACAGAAGACTCTGGAGAAAGATTAGCAAACATGAATATAGGCGTTGTGCAGTCATTGAGGCTTATGACAGCATCAAGTATTTGTTCCTGGAGATCATCAAGGAGGGAACCGAAGAGCACTCCATTGTTGCTGGATTGTTTGAGGAATTTGATAGCAGCATTCGCGTGGAGAAATTCACTGTAGAATATAATATGCGTGTGCTTCAGAATCTTTATGGTAAACTGCTTGACCTACTGAACACATTAATCAAGCCAAGTAAAGATCTGTACAAAGTGGTCAACACACTGCAGACCCTGTATGACATAGTTACTCGTGATTTCCCTAAGAACAAGAAGAGCCTAGAGAAACTTAGAGAAGCAGGTTTGGCACCAACTGGGTCAACTGAGTTGCTCTTTGAGAATGCTGTTGTGATACCCACTGCAGAAAATGATAACTTCTATCGGCAGGTAAGGAGGCTACAAACAATCCTTATTTCTAAGGATTCCATGAATAACGTTCCAAAAAATCTTGAGGCCAGGAGACGCATTGCATTCTTCAGCAACTCATTGTTCATGAACATGCCTAGAGCTCCCCAGGTAGAAAAGATGCGGGCTTTCAGTGTGCTGACTCCATATTACAATGAGGAAGTTCTGTATAGCAAGGAACAACTTCAGTCAGAAAATGAGGATGGCATCTCCATCTTATTTTATTTGCAAAAGATTTATGAAGATGAATGGGCAAACTTCTTGGAACGCATGAAGAGAGAGGGCATGACTGATGAAGAGGAGTTATGGGGTAAAAGATCAAGGGATCTTCGATTTTGGGCCTCATATAGGGGTCAGACCTTGTCACGGACTGTGCGGGGAATGATGTACTACTACAAGGCTCTCAAGATGCTTGCATTTCTTGATTCTGCTTCCGAGATTGACATAAGGGAAGGATCGAGGGAGCTACCTTCAGTTGGTTCCTCGAGGAGGCAAATAGAAGATTTAGATAACTTGGAGGATGGTGGTAAGTCATCGCCATCCCGAAGTCTGAGCAGAGCTAGTAGCAATGTCGGTTTGTTGTTTAAAGGTCATGAACATGGAACTGCTCTAATGAAGTATACGTATGTGGTTGCCTGCCAGATTTATGGAAATCAAAAAGCTAAAAATGATACACGTGCTAATGATATTTTGTATCTGATGAAGAACAATGAAGCCCTCCGTGTTGCTTATGTTGATGAAGTGAAATCAGTCAGGGATGAAGTGGAGTATTTTTCTGTTCTTGTTAAATATGATCAACAACTGGAGAAAGAAGTGGAGATATACAGGGTTAAACTGCCTGGACCTCTGAAGCTTGGAGAAGGCAAGCCAGAGAATCAGAACCATGCTCTTATCTTCACAAGGGGTGATGCAATACAAACAATTGACATGAATCAAGACAACTACTTTGAGGAGGCCCTCAAAATGCGCAATCTGTTAGAGGAGTACTCGTCCAATTATGGTTCTCGAAAACCAAATATCTTGGGAGTCCGTGAACATGTTTTTACAGGTTCTGTTTCTTCCCTGGCTTGGTTCATGTCAGCTCAGGAGACAAGTTTTGTAACCCTTGGACAGAGGGTTCTGGCAAACCCTTTAAAGATACGGATGCATTATGGCCATCCTGATGTCTTTGACCGCATTTGGTTTTTAAGTCGAGGAGGCATTAGTAAGGCTTCAAGGGTCATCAACATCAGCGAAGATATATTTGCAGGATTTAATTGTACACTTCGCGGTGGCAATGTTACCCACCATGAATATATACAGGTTGGTAAGGGCCGAGATGTTGGCCTGAATCAAATATCTATGTTTGAAGCCAAAGTGGCTAGTGGTAATGGTGAACAAACCTTAAGCAGAGATGTTTATAGGCTAGGTCATAGGTTGGATTTCTTCCGGATGCTCTCTTTCTTTTACACAACTGTGGGGTTCTATTTTAACACAATGATGGTGGTATTGACTGTCTATGCATTCGTCTGGGGTCGCCTTTATCTGGCTCTTAGTGGCCTTGAGAGTTCCATCAGAAGCAATGCTGACTCTACAAATAATGCAGCTCTTCGTACTGTTCTCAACCAGCAATTCATTATCCAGCTTGGGCTTTTTACTGCATTGCCAATGATTGTAGAAAATTCTCTTGAGCACGGTTTTCTACCTGCGATCTGGGATTTCTTGACAATGCAATTGCAGCTTGCATCAGTGTTCTATACTTTCTCAATGGGAACTAAGACCCATTATTATGGGCGGACTATTCTTCATGGAGGTGCAAAATATCGAGCTACGGGACGTGGTTTCGTTGTTGAGCACAAGAAATTTGCTGAGAATTATAGACTCTATGCACGCAGCCATTTCATAAAAGGAATAGAGCTAGGGATAGTATTGACCTTGTATGCTGCCTATAGTGCCACTGCAAAGAATACTTTTGTTTACATAGTAATGACCATCTCAAGCTGGTTTTTGGTCATATCATGGATCATGGCTCCATTTGCATTCAATCCATCTGGTTTTGATTGGTTGAAAACTGTTTATGACTATGATGATTTCATGAACTGGATTTGGTATCCTAGTTTTATTTCTGCAACGTCGGATCAATCTTGGAAGAAATGGTGGGATGAAGAAAATGATCATCTTCGGAAAACTGGACTTTGGGGAAAATTATTGGAGATCATATTAGATCTCCGCTATTTCTTCTTCCAGTATGGTATCGTGTACCAGCTAAACATTGCGAGTCATAGCCGTAGTGTTGCTGTGTATCTGCTTTCTTGGATATGCATCTTTGCTGCTATTTTGATTTTTGTCATTGTGGATTATGCTCGAGATAGATATGCTGCCAAGAAACACTTGAAATATCGGGCCATTCAATCTTTAATAATAGTCTCTCTGATTGCTGTCATCATTCTACTGTTGCAGTTCACTTCCTTCGAAATTGTTGATTTCTTTACAAGCTTGTTAGCATTCATTCCAACTGGTTGGGGTTTAATCTCCATTGCTCAAGTTTTCAAACCATTTCTCCAAGACACTGTTCTATGGGAATCTGTGGTTTCTGTGGCTCGGTTATATGAAATCATGTTTGGAGTAATTGTCATGGCTCCCGTGGCATTCCTGTCCTGGTTGCCTGGTTCCCAGGAAATGCAGACAAGAGTGCTCTTCAACGAAGCATTTAGTCGAGGTCTCCAGATATCAAGAATTCTTATTGGAAAAAAGTCTAGTGACATTTGAGGTACTTTCTCATGCTTCTTTTGCTGTATGTCATTTGAACTGTTTATCAACTTTTATTCTTCTTTGCCTAAAATTGAAGGATAGGGGTTTTGTTCAAAAGTCATTATTTTTCCTATTGGATCTTTGTATGGTTAGCTAGTTTACATGATCATTTATTGTTATTTAACTTTCTTTGATAAATGAACTTCGAAGGGGAGTCTTAGCGTGACGGTAAAGTTGTTGCCGCATGACCTAGAGGTGGGTTCGAATCCTGGAAACATCTTCTTACAAAGCTGTATATAATAAACCTTTCCCTAGGACCATGCATTGATGCGAGTTTCGTGCACCGGACTACTTTTTTTTTTTTAATAAATGAACTTGAAAATTACCTATTTCATACCTAGACTAATAAAGTAAAATCCTCCTGCAAGTTTGACCCAAGTTTAAATTTGACTTGATGTCTAGATCACATCTGTAATACATTTCCACTTAGATTGAGTCTTGAATCATAAAGCTAGAATCTTTGTGTCAGCATGCTGAGTCTTGCTGCATTTGATCTCAGGTTCAATCAAATCATTAATTTTAGTTTACAACATATAGTTGAATTAGTAGGTTGGGGCATCTTTGATTACAACCCATTCAGCCTCCACCAATGAATTCATTTGAAATCCATTTTCCAAGCATCTTAACTACGTTTATCTTTTTAAGCCACTAGAAGCAAAGACATCATACATTTATCTGAAACACAGAAAGGATTTTGATTAATCTTCGAAGGTCAGGTGAATGGATTTCAAGTTTTGAAATTAGCAAAAATGTCTTGATGAATTATTATTTGAATCGATCTCTTTAATCATTGCAATTTCCATAACTACAGAAAGTTACAGCCATGGTATCTTGGCTTCTGGCTTTTCTTTACCATAGTTTGTTGCAGCTCTTTTGATTTTATGTCATTAAAGGAAAATTTTCACCTAGAGACAATTTTGATAGACAATATTTTAAGCATTGAGATCTAGGCTTGACTTTATCATTAAAAAAATATGAAATTTTGTAAACTGCCTTTTTTTTTCACTTTATCATTTCCATAAAATTTGTTCCAGTTAGAGTGTTTAACTTTTATCCTAAATTTTGCATTCTAAATGATGAGCAACTCATATTCTACAAAGTTGAGGATGAACCCATCTTGCATGTATCTGTCTGTACAAATACCTCAATGTAATGTCTTTAACTATGAATAGTGGTGTGACAGTATCAGAAATTCAAAAGAACCTAAGTATCAACTAGATCAAGATTAGACCTAAAAAATATTTTAAAAAATAGAGAAAGAAAATAATGATATTTATTAAGATAACAAAGCATATATATATATAAAACCTAATAATTATGAGTCTGTATTTGATTAAATACAAATACTATGAATTACAAAAATTTATTTTGATTTGAGACAAAAATAGATTACATTATTAATGAATGCAATCTTCATTTTTCTCCTTTTCTCATACTTAACTTTGATTTAATTTCCTTTTAATTAATTCAATTTATAATTACATTATTGTTTTTAGTTAAAATATGATATAATTTTGTTAATAAAATTAATTTATATTAAATTTAATTAATAAAATATGTAAATTAATCCAAACTAATTAGTCAAATTTTAAAAGAATTTAATCATCTAAAATCTGAATAAATTCAATTAAATATTCTGTGATATAAATCCAGTTTAATTATTATTTAATTTTAAATTAATGTAATTATGATTGAATAATTTAAAATATAATTTGTTTAATCATACAATAAAACGCAAGAATAACATGGAACGTAACTGTAGGCTACAAAACTAGGTGATACCGAGGATAGGATCCATAATAGAGCACATTGTTGGATTTGGAGCTCGGACTAGAGGTTGCCTCTTTGATCTTTGAAATGGAACTTTGGAATTTACTTAACTCTACCAAACATTATCATGAATCTTTGCAATATGCTCATTATATCCGCTGAAATCTCATCTAACTATTTCAATTAAGGCAATTAGTTTCTGGATTATCTCTGGTCTTCTGTATGCAATTGTGGTGTAAGTGTAATGAAATCATGGTTTTGAGTTGACTCATCATTCAATACCGAACACATAAGAGTATGGTCACAATAACTTCCACGAGTCACTGAGATTTCCTAATCTGCATCATGATCTTATAGTTTGATGATATTTCATCAGTTTTTAATGCAGAAAACTATATTTCAGGTTAACACCAGTTTCATGCTTACTGAGCGGAGATACATCTGTGCCATTTCATACTTGTGGGGTAATGCATAATGTGGGAGGTATTTTTTTCTTAGCTGAATCCTCATATGATCTTTTTGTAATTAATCAAGGAACTCATTAACCAATGATTCAGTAAATTTGAGATGTATTGTAGTGTTGTATCCATAATTTGCTGTCCGTACTGTTGTTTTGTTGAAATTTTGTAAAATACATTTCATTCTCATGGCCTGGTCATCTTAGTTTTCTAGATATAGAAATATATTTACATAAAGATTGCCACTCTATGGAAATGAAAGTACCTGTTCATATTTTCCATGTAAATTTATCAAATTTTTTCAACTACTCCACAGCCCAATTAGAATTAAACTTGATCTTTCTTGTAGATCCTCTTGTAACTGTATAATCTCTATTAAGAGTTCAAGTAGAGAATAGAGATGGTTCATTCTGAGATTTTATTACTGTGAAAATTAAGTTTTATTTAAGATCCTGTCGGAGAATGGGGAAGATAGCCGTGCTGTCGTTGAGGTTGACTTTTTGATGACTTCGAAGGAGAGACGCTCCGGGCTTGGCAAATTTGCACACTAAAGGCCAGCTAACAGGTGGAGCATGTTAGAGACTGGGCTACGGTCTCCCGCGCAGGTACTCCGACACTCAAGTAATGACTCGGTGCAAGCAGAAAGGAAGAACAACAGTGAGTGTGAAGTCTGCAGATGTGTTTTGTGTACTTGTGTTTGTAGGTGGAGACCTTCCTTTATAGTACAAGTTTTCCCCTTGTGCATGAATGTCGATGTATTTCTCGAAAATTACAAACCATTTTGATTCTCTGACAACTTTTCTCAATTGGGCGTATCGCTTTTGT
>JBBPFP010649190.1:0-16215 GCA_037974795.1 Kaempferia galanga | reverse complement strand
GAACCCAACTTCCGTCCTTCCTCGAGCGACCTTCCTCCCTGACTTCTCATCCCTCAGAGTGTCACACAGGTCCTTCTCATCTGCCGGTGTACTCTTCCGTAGGTCCATGTCCCTTTTATTTAGGTTGAATCACGAGAAACATTATAACCTCTCAAAATTTAGGATTTAACATTTATATTGTTGTAGCTACGGGTTTGAGATACCCATGGTTTACAAAAGATTGTGTTGCTGGTCTTCAGAAGATCAGCAACACATTGTTGTCAGTATTCAGAAAATAAGTAATAATGTGTTGTTGGTTTTTAGAAGATTAGTAATCTAAAGATCAATGATTTGTTGCTCTTCAGCAACAAAAGATCTTCAATACTTCTCCTACAAGAGATGTAAGAATCAATAATTTACAATAATAATTATTGATAAATACAAACACATATTAGCTTGTGATGGTAACAATTAAGTCATGCTTACTTACTTAAGAAACACCATTTAAACATGCTATCCAAGGCTTCCTTGAGCTCCTTGTGCCCCTTGTAAACCTTGAGGTCAATCTTCCTCAAGTAAGGAGTCTCATCTATACTAACCTTTACAAACAATCAGATGGCATCCGCCTCTGTCCCCGCCTTCAGTTGTGTATTAATATTTCATCAAATAATTACCGGTAAAAAAATATATAACACACAAATGTTTCATCTTTGATTCAAAATCAAAACTTTCTTTGCTACCACGGACGTACTAATTACACTCTTACGACTGGAGTCGCCCTCTGGCGAATAATTGACAAATGCAATCTTATCCTCCAGAAGTGCTCATTTTCCACCCCTCGTGACTAGCTTCTCTGATGCATCGAAGCTTTGACAGACCAAGCCGTAGTTCTATGTCCTTGACGTAGCTTGCCACGCGCGGCTTCCGGCCATATGGTTCTCTTTCTTCCAAATCTCGATCCAAAACACCAATGATTCCCAGAGCCTATCACAAATTGATACAAAGCTCTAGCCTTAGTCTCAAACTATCATTGACTTATCGTGTTTCTTTGCGCCGCTAGGCAGAGGCGAAGGAGACAACGGAGGAAACTTGTCCAGATGGAGATGAAGGAGCCATGAGAGATCAAGTTTTTTTAGTGGAAAAAATAAAACGCTTCAGAGATTTATATTGTTTGGATGAACCATTCAAAAGAAATTGAGGTATTATGAGAAAGAGAATGGGAAGGGATTTGATCTATTCAAAAATGAAATATACATTTTGGATAATACACAAAATCAAACACATAATTTGATAAAATGCTCAATATTTAATGATCTTAAAAAGCTCAATTTTCTTTTACACTGGTATCGTAGGATTACTCATGGTTCTCCGAGTCCATTGATATTTATTTATTTTTTTAAAATAAATATCTTGGACTAAACATTTTGAAATATGAAACTTAGTAAGCGATAATATTGTTTTTCTGGATAGATAGAATATATATGTTGTGTTATATGCGTTTTTTTTAGAATTCAGTTGTTTAAGCTTTACACGACTAATTCTATAGGTAGATCACCTTCCTCTCGGACTCATCTATTCGATAAATTTGGAGCACTAATTAAGGATAACAATTTTTGAATATATATGTTGTGTTATATATTTTTTTAAATTCAGTTGTTTAAGATTTACACGACTAATTCTAGAGGTAGACCGCTTTCACTCATCTATTAGATAAATTTAGAGTACAATTTATGTATAGTTAAGGATGACAATTTTTTTCATTGATTTGGGGGCCGTGGGAAAAATCCAAAACAAGAGTAGGTTTGGGGATCTTTTTCGGA
The DNA here is from genome assembly GCA_037974795.1 of Kaempferia galanga. Classification (NCBI taxonomy): domain Eukaryota; kingdom Viridiplantae; phylum Streptophyta; class Magnoliopsida; order Zingiberales; family Zingiberaceae; genus Kaempferia; species Kaempferia galanga. The sequence goes on along the minus strand of JBBPFP010649190.1, from coordinate 14,416 downwards.
TTTAGGTTCAAAGATTTTTTTTCGATTTCGGGTTCAAATTGGGATGGACATAGGAATGGTATCGCCATCTCCGAATCAGGCCTCCATCTTCTAATAAAATTAGATATAAATCAAAAAGTGACTCTTTCTTTTTGTTATCTTAAAAAGATGCCTATATAAAAAAATGAAAACATTTACTCCTTATTAGTAGCTTTGAGATAGTAGGATTTAAATCGCATACGCTCAAAGTTCTCCAAAAGCTTAAACAAGATTGAAAGCTTCATGTCCCCATATAATGGTGCAGTAATAAGGTGGTTGGTAGATTAATTAAGCATTAATGATTTAATTTCTAGCTATGATATACCGTAGGATATTTTATTTTTTAATAGGATAAAAATTCTAGAACATTAACTGTTAGGTAAGAGTGAAGTATACTTCTGGATTTAAGCCAATGGCAGATGGAAACTTTTTGTGACATCTATAATATTATAAATTATAAAAATATTTTAAACAGAACCAATATAAAAATTATTGTACAACCATTTTAAGTAACCATTCAAGTCTATCGTATTCTAACATGGTGCATCGATAAGTTATTCATAAGTTTATCAAGGATTCATGCATTATAAAAAATCTAATAAAATGTGATTGATAGGCGAGGAACACACTGATGCTTTTAAATTTATCCGATGGTAATTCTTATCTTTTCAATAAAATTTATTTCTATTCTCCCTTACTACTTTATCTATTTTTCATATTGCCTTCTATAATCTAAGATGTTATATTTTACTCCCGTAGTTAGTAAAGTCAAATATTGTATTCATAATCTAAAAATTGTTCCATCCACATAAATATATTTTCCTTGAAAAAATTAAATAGATAATTTGCTATCTTATACACAGGCAAGTATTCCCAACTAAATCAATATAATATAAGACAAAAATTAAAAGATACCTTATTTATTCGAATCAACGCTTCATTGTCATTATTAATTATCAATGAGTACCCTATTTCGCTCATTTACATTTTGCTTTTTATTGTTTTTCTAATTTTTAATATTATTATAGTAGCTATATCATCATAATTACTATATAATTATAATAATTATGATTATAGTTATGATTCTAACTAAAACTGATCATAAATAAATTATCTATTATATTAATTATAATTAGTAGATGTTCTAATAGGGTATGAACGGACTAAAATAAAAGTATCTTTCTGGAAAAAAACTATGAACCTATAATATAAAATTATTATTGTAATTTTTGATTTATTATTTTTATAGGATTGAGTTGGTCGGCTTACGTTTGATATTATCTAAATCACTTTTTTTACTATAAAATTATTATTCTCACACGTTGAAATATAATTGAAACGTTATAGTCCTGATCTTATAATTATTATAATAGTATACAAGTAGTTGGACGTTTTTTTTCATCAATATAAATAATAATAATTTAAATAAATATTTTTGGATTGATGATTTGGTACTTTACGCGTAGACAAGTGTCCCGTGACTAGAGAATCGGGAAACTCACGTGCTAGTGCACGATAACTCCAATCCACACACACACTCGCGCTCTCCCTTCTCTCCCCTCCTCCCACTTCAGGTCTCTCCTCCGTTTCCCACGCCTTCCTCACCGTCCGTTCCGCCTATAAATACCCTCCACCTTCCGATTTCCGATCCAGCCCCAACTCCATAGCCATGGACTCTGTCCGCCCCTTCAACACTCTCCTCCGATCCCCTTCCCACCCCCTGCCCTCCTCCCTCATGGCGGCGCCTTCTCGCGGCCTTCCCTTCCCTCGCCGATCTCCTCCTCTTCGTCACCCTCCTCGTCTCTTCTACTGCCGCGCTGCCGCCTCTACATCCGTCGAGAGGTGAGCCGTTCTTCCCGCACCGGAAATCGAAAGCTAAGTTGCGATAAAGGCTTACGGAGAGTGGCCCTTGTTGGTTTTTTATCTGCAGGAAGGAGAAGAAGAAGAGGGATTCTGGCGAATCGGTGGAGCGGAGGAAGATCCGCATCCGCGTTCTGCTTGCTCACCAGGTCAAATTCGGCGAGCACGTCGGCGTCGTTGGATCGACCGAGGAGCTTGGATCGTGGGAGAAGCACGTGGCGATGAAGTGGACGCCCGACGGATGGGCCCGCGACCTGGAGGTTCGAGGCGGCGAGTCGGTGGAGTTTAAGTTCGTGATCTCGTCGGGAGGGAAGAAGGATGTGGTGTGGGAGAGAGGAGATAACCGGGTGCTGGTGCTTCCTGAGGAAGGGGGTTTCAGTATGGTTTGCCGCTGGAACGAGACGGGTGAGGCCTTGGAATTGCGGAGGATTACTGCAGCGGAGGAAAGTGAAAAAGTATACGGTGGGGATGGTAAGGAGTCTTTGGATGAAATCGGTGGTTTGGAGGAAGCGAGCCCTTTCGTCGATCAGTGGCAAGGCAACGCGGCATCATTTATGCAATCCAACGAGCATAGGAGCAGGGAGACGGAAAGGGTATGGAGGACGGACGGTCTTGATGGTGTTGCTTTGAAATTGGTGGAAGGTGATCGATCTGCTAGGAATTGGAGGCGCAAGGTACATATTCCTAAATCAGGATTGCCTACTTATACTTTCTTCGGTCAACCAGCCATTTATGATGTTTGGTGTTAGAAATTATACGTTCATTCATTGCTAGTTTTTCTGGTTATTCAAAGGAGAATAATATGCCTATTTCTCCCTTGATTATTCAACAACAAAGTGAAACAAAAGTGAAAATGCTGGAAAACAAATGGAAATATCTATTCCTTCTAGAAGGAACTGATTATTTGAAGTATTCAAGATTAACTAGGTATTGAATGATTCGAATAATCAAGGTAAAGTAACCATCCTTACTAGTTTTTGACTATATATTAACTAGGTATTGAATTTTTTTACTTCAACTTCAATTATATTAGTTCAGTCTATAAATAATAATTTTAAATTATTTGAATTTCTTTAGGAATATAAATTCATAGTTGCTAAATGTATCAACACGGTTAAAATATAATTTAAATATTTTAATGCTATGAGAACTTTTGTTGGAAATGCATCATTATTTTTCAAACATTTGGGTTTCATAGTTTTCCAATCGATATCACTTATATTATTAGTATTTGAAGCAAACTTTACAAAAAGAAAATAGTATTATTTAGGATATATAATTATCATTAATCATACTATTAAATGTTTATTTTTGTTCAAAAATCCATTGACTAAATTAAATAATTTGATTTAAGTCAAATATTCAAAAACATTGGTAGAACGGTAGAGTAGCATGTGCCATATCGTCGTACAAATTATTCTTTTTGGAGGAAGAAGACAATCCATCCAACAACACTTACCAACCTGGGCAACCCGTGTTGGCCACAACGAGCATTGACTCAGCTAGGTGGCATGCCACCTTGCTAAGAGGCTATAATATCTTTGTTGCTATTCATGCTTAGAGCTCATAATTTCATAAGTGACCCTTTGGATTGGAATTAGTAGTTGAAAGAGAAACCTTCCCTTTTTTCTAAACAATGAAATAGTTGGAAGAATAATTGAAATCTCTATGTCTATGTATACTCTCTCTGATAATGGTCTGAGAGGGTAAGAATACTGTGATAGAGAGGACAAGGGAAGTCTACCACATCCTGGCCTTCTCTTTCTACTCAACATTTTAAAAGAAGCCTTACCACCCAATGACCATGTACAAACATATAAAGGGCAGCCTGCTACACGAAGTTTCCGCCATTGTAGGGTCCTAGAGAAGGGTTGAATCATATTGAGTGTATTGTACGCAACCTTATCCTGTATTGTAAGAAGTTGTTTTTGTGACTCACATCCATGACCACAAGATCACGTGACACTAATTTTATCGTTGCATCAAAACTCCCCTTCAAACCAGGTACAAACACTTATAGAGGAAATAAAACACACAAACACCCTCATATTTGCTGAATTAAACATGATAAAACAGTGGAAATTGGATATTTAGGAACAATAACAAACTAAAATTTAATTCAAGAAATCTCCTTGCAATATGCAAAAGGGATCAAAAGTTGGAGAATTCATGAAGTGAAGATGAAGCAATAGAGGATAAAATGTAAGGAAAATAGTGAGCATTTAGTGGAGGGGTGATAAAAGGGGAAACAATTTAAACAATTGACATATATATGGAGAGGGATATGAATCATCTTATATGGATGATATGTAGGATGATAATTGGTTATTTGAACCATAGCTTGATTGCAGACTTGGCAAAAGTATAGAGGGGCAGCTGTTGAACATAGCTTTATATATAGATTGGTGGCACTTCCTTTATCGAGCTTCTTCTTGTTGGCTCTTTCATCAGTGAGTCCTTCCTCTTTGATTTCATCCTTGACGATTATCACAGTGGAAGTTGGGAATGAAGCTTAAAGGGCCCTATTAGTTGTCTTTTTTTGTGTGTTTGTTTCTTCCCCAATCAGATCAGTATATGCTCTTAACTATAATGATTTGGATCAAGCAAAAACCTTTTAAAGAGTTGGTACTGTGGTACTTAAGGTACCCATTATGAAGCATGCTGGAGTAACATACCATACCTTTGACTAAATGTAATAGAGGTTCCTACTTCCAATTTCTTGCATTCAAATCTTGCTTGAACATCAGTTAGAAGGCAATAAGGCACATCATCCTCTAAGGTAGATAGTGCCTTTGGGCTCTATGCAAGAGCTGGACTGTTTGAATATTCATATTACTATCATTAGGTCCATTACTTAAAGCCCAATTCTCATGGTACCTAGTTGTATCTACTGGGGCATGCCCTTCATGCTTTATGGACTAATGAGGCAAGATGACGTCTGAAGCAAATTCAAAAGCTTTCTTCTATTCATATTTCCATAGTTTGCCTCTATTTCTGATATTCTTGTTGACCAAGGATACAAGGAAGCATGACAGTTTTCTTCTAATTGGATGAAATCTGTGCATAAATGGTTGTAAGCAAGTATAGAACATTATCAAAAGACAGTAAACTTTATGATGGAAGTGATAATTTCCTTTCTGAATTATCTGGATGGAGAGGTTTAGATGCTCTCTTTACATTCTTTGTCTTCATTTCCTTCCCAACAAGTTTAAGGACTAAGGACTCAAGGTTGTAGTTTCTGTGCTTATCTTGTAAATATTGTTCCTTCTGCAGTTAGAGGTTGTACAAGAACTTTTGACAGATATGGATGGGAATCGCTTGGAGGCCCTTGTATATGCTTCCATTTATCTGAAGGTATTTCAAACTTTTCTTATTCTGCAAATATAATGCTTCCTATATCTTGCATATAGCAACTACTGCCATGTAGCATGGCTAATTGGTAGAGTTGTTTCTCTTATAACTTGTTCAAGCAAAGATAACTAACTTATCTGCCTCTCAGTGGATCAATACTGGGCAGATTCCTTGCTTTGAAGATGGTGGCCATCACCGACCAAACAGACATGCAGAGATCTCTAGGTTCATCTTTCGTGAACTTGAAAGGATAAACTACATGGAGAATGCATCAGCTCAGGTTATTCTAGTCATTGTTTTGAGAAGTGGATCTCCATACATTCTTGTTTTATATTTATTCCTAGAAGAGTTATAATTGACTAATTAGAAGTTTCATCCAGAGACATCACATGATAATATTGGTTCATTATGTTTGTTTGTAATTATGATTCAATGTAATTTTTTTAATCTTTTTCTGTGATTGTGACTCTCCTGCAATGTGGACATTGACAGGATGTACTAGTGATTAGGAAGATACACCCATGTTTGCCTTCGTTTAAGGCAGAATTTACTGCTTCTGTTCCGCTAACACGTATACGTGATATTGCTCATCGAGGGGATATTCCACATGATCTGAAGGTTGATTCTTTGTGTTTTGGGTGGAATTGCTTTTATTGACTTCATGTACTAAAACCTTTTGAGTTCACAGCAAGAAATAAAACATACAATTCAAAACAAGCTTCACAGAAATGCTGGTCCGGAAGATTTGATTGCCACAGAGGCAATGCTTGCTAGGATCACCAAGACACCTGGACAGTACAGCGATGCATTTGTGGAGCAATTTAAGATATTTTACAATGAGTTGAAAGATTTCTTCAATGCTGGGAGGTTAGCATTATCATGTATTAAAATACTGTGTTTCTCTTGCATATGTGCTTTTAAGTTTGAAATGCATTCATTACACTTTCTAATGACACGACATGCCACTTTGCCCAACTAGAGTTGCACCTCTGAATTTGGTATGGACAGTTGCACCCAGTTGATCCACATGAGTTAAGATTAAATACTCACTAATTGGCTTTGGGGCTTGTAGGAACAGATTTCCAATTGTAAGGTTAGAGTTCATTGACTATTTTATTGTTTAGTGCTGTTTGACACTATTGAGATTTTGAGTAGTGTGATATTTGTGGTATATTCCCTTCATTCACTTTCCTAGGAAACTACTTTTATTTTCTTTGCTCTCTTAGAAGGAGAGTTTTCTTCTACACTTCACCTCGACTTCATTGTCTAGTACTGTCTAGCAATTGGCCAGTCAACTACTTACTATTCTGACTTGATTCAGGTAGAGAAGAACTCATCTACTATAATTATTTGTTTCATTTCAACATTTATCAAGTAAAATATGTTGTAATCACATTTGAGATTTTCTATTTGCTTCTTGTTTTAATGAATGACCAGTCCTGTGAGTGTATTGGACTTATAGGCTGTAGGTTGAGATGTTATCCCTATATCATCTTAATGCCTTCTTTCAATTGAATGCAAATCAATATATGATTGAATAGTCATGCACAAGTTGGTCAGTTAGTATGGTTCAATTGTTATATGAAAAAAGAGTCAAGTTGTGGTCTTGTATCATCATCAATCAATCATCATCATCATGAAGTTGTGTTTGCCCCAACTATTTGGTCAATTACTTGAATGTTATCCTTTGATTGAGCTCTATGCAAGAGCATATTAAATCAATTAAATCTAATTTTTTAATCATCATTTTAGCATTCTTTATCTAAGCTACGTTAACCTTTTATACATGGTGCTTTCCAATATCCTAAGACTCTGATTTATAAATTTATGAAGGGGTACATCATTAATAATAGCCCGGTAATATTTTCCTATTAGTCTTAGTTGCACAGGTCAATCACACATCACTCCAGAAGCTCCTCTTCATTTCAATCACCAATTCGTTATCCTATCAATCATACCTTTGTCAATCACTCTTGACTGATAAATCTAAGATATCAAAACAACTTACATGAGGAATTTTATATCTATCTATTTTAAATATTACTATATTTCATCTATCGTTAGTTATGGATATTAGTCCTTTATCTAACAATTAAATACAACACTAAATTAACACTTGTGACTAAGGTTATCAAATCAGGTTCGCATCATAAATCATTTTTGTGAATTTTCAAATTGTTGATCATGTTGAGTTGTGAAGTGGAAGGTTAATATAAAAAAAGTCGTAAAACATGCAAAAAGAAATTTAAAGTATGTTAAAAATAATTTGCTTCATTTGGAATAGTTTTGATATAAAAGTATGTAAAATAATGAAACTATTCCATTTAATAGAATAATAATAGTCTAGATGGAAGTTGACATTGAATCATAACAAAGTATATATGTTAATATCTTTTATATATTGATGGCAATGCTCAAATTATTTTTCATTTCATTCCGTTAAGAATTGAAACGAATTGATCAATAGGAAATTTCATTGTCAAATGACTTGGCATAAAAAAAATCATTCTCATCAAATGGAAGACCACTTTGATGTGATTTGACTTTTTAAATCATCATCATTTTCGATTTTACTATCATTATGTGTGTCAATGTTATGAGACACATTCTTCTCATCTTGGTGATTAGTCAATTTTGTAACTACAAGACGATTTTTTCCTTCTTTTGTGTTATCATTAACTTTGAGATTTCACTCTCTTTGAACTTTGTATTTCTATTGTATAACATATAATCTATTCCTTCTACTTTGATAATGATTTTGATTTAACTTCTAATATATTGGGTTAAATTTTGATGAGCTAGATTTTTTTTTTTCAATTGCTCAAGTTCAACTTTTAATGGGGGTTCTTTTTTATTTATATAGTATGCAAAATAAGATTTGTATCAAATCATGTGAATCGAACTAAATCATCACAATTATTTTCATTTTTGGATGTGCCATGATATAAATAGTGAATTGCATGTTTTTGACAACTATGCTCATACTATTATAATTGAATCACTCAATAGCATCTAGAAGTTTTAACAGGAGTTGGCCCTAGGAGTCAATAAATACCAACTGTTCTATATTAATATCGGAAATTCTTCTCCGACAAGTTGATCTCTATTAAACTAATTGTTTTGCAGTCTTACTGAGCAACTGGAGTCAATCAAAGAGTCTTTAGAAGATAATAGCTTACATGCTCTTCATATGTTTTTGGATAGCAAAAAGGTAATTTAATTTCTCGACATACTCAAACATCATGACTCATTAGTCACACGCTTTTCATTCTTTGAAAAGTATGCCACTAATAATCTTGTTATCCACAAAACTTGATTAATTTCTAGATGTTTCTTTCCCCTTAAAGTTCACAATTTATCAATGTCAATTGGTTTTAATGACATACAATCTGTCACAACACATTGATCAAGTTGAAAGGTTATTTAACTTTTTTATGCAATCTGCTATTATTTCAGTGTTTAAGATTGTGTGATGCACAAATCAAACTCAGAATTTCTCCTTGATGCTAGGGTCCAAAATTTATCTGGTAACTTTAACCAATGATCTAACATAACACTATCAAGGTCTGATGATCTGATCATGAGTTTTTCATACCTTGATTTGCTATCATTTCTTATTGATATGTTAATAAGTAAAATTATTTTTTCTTATTTCAAATTCCCTTTGCTTAACTTTAATGAATTTCTTGTACTTTGTCCATTGAAGTACATTGATTAAATCACACGTAAGTGATCTCCATCATTTTCCGTACGTTCACTGTTGCTCTATCTTTATCATAATAGTAAACTTATTTGACATGTTGCAGAATTTAGAGAAATTACAGGAAGGAAAATGTTTTGTTGAAAATGGAGGGGTTGAGTCACTCCTGGAGACTTTACAATCTTTGACTAATATAAGGTCACTTCTGCTGAAAGGACTTGAAAGTGGTCTGAGAAATGATGCTCCTGATGCTGCTATTGCAATGCGCCAGAAGGTACATGCCACTTGATTTTATATGTAAACTGTGGTGTAACTAGCATATAAGTTGTATTATACATCTCTTCAATCTTTGTCAGTTAATTATCTTAATTATAGCAAATATAATTACAATACTTGTATTCTTAACACTTCTCCACATGTACCCAATGCTTATGAATCCTTTTCATTTTCATGCATTAAAATGAAAATGTATTTGGGAGTTTGTAATGCATGGTATGCACTCTTTCGTGTTGTAATCAACTATTTGTAATAAAAGTTCACTGTTTTGTAGTGGCGTCTCTGTGAGATTGGCCTTGAGGAATACTCTTTTGTTATTCTCAGCAGGTAACAGCTTAGTTTTAATCTAGTCACAGTTCTTATTTAAAAGTAATTTGATATGACTCATTGTCTTTTAGTTTGACAATTTACTTTTCTGGTGATTCTGTGTGTCTTGTCGTACATGTTTGCCTTTACACTTTCTTTTCACGTATGTTTTTTTCTTGAAATTGAAGTATAGCCGTGCAAATGTTTATGACCTTAGGCCAGGCTCATATTTGTTTGCTGGTGTTGTCGTTGCCAGACCCCCCATATAAGCAGTATGCTCATCTTCCATCTAGTTTCTTGTTCCTTTTGAAATTTTTCACTAAGTGCTTTCAAGTTTGCCACAACATGGTTGGAGGACGACAAAATTTTTATGCTTAATGCTTACTGTTATTGGTTTACAATGTGAATAAACCTGACATTTTACCTATATCACTTTTAAAAGATATAGTTCTATTTATCAAGATAATAACTTTTTCTTGTCTTCTGTCTCTCTTTTCATTTATAACGTAGTTCTATGTTTAACTCTTAGTGAGTTTTTTTTTTTTTTTTTGTTACCATTCCAAATTTTTATCCTAAGACTTCAACTATAGGCCTATGAGATACTAATAAGCTTGTTTCTGAGTTCCACTGATGCTGTAGCATGTTACTGTGCACCATATCAGTGTCATGTATATTGATGGATGCTCGAACAGCTTAGTTTCCAGCTAAAACTAGCTATTCTAAATGCGACCATGTCATTTAAATATTCACAAGTTCTCTCTAAAACTTTGGGCCCAACTACAACATGTAACTTGTTTGATCTTCTTAATGGTCTAATATATATGGCTTACGAACTATACTGGAAGTTTAAGGGAAAATCCAAGCAATGGGGCAATATAGTGACATGCAAAAAAAGAGAAGTATAGCAGTTTTTTAGAAGCAGAGCAACTAGCAACAATAGTTTTAGTTGTTGGATTAACTATATTGGGCATTTGATGCTAAATCTGGATTTTGATCTTTCAATTTTTTGCATTTGGATGGATGATGATGGATAACAAAAAACTAATAGATTTGATATTTCATACAAAATATGATACAGATCACGAACATCCATGCATAAAGATCCAAATGCAACAATTTACACAGAAACCTCAAGATGATAAAAAACATGGGTGAGGTAGAAGAATATCCTACAAAGGGTGATGATGGCGATTCGCTCCTCTCTAGGCTGTACTAGCGTGTTTGGAGCCTCAAGGATGCATCACAAATTTATTTATATGCTTCTCAAATCCTAAATCACAGACTAAAGGTGAAACTCTAATAGTATAAAAGAACTTAAGCTGTAGCTGGAGCCCAGTGGGTCCACTGCCATGGCAAGTTGCTTCAGCTTGCTGATTGCAATTGTTGGCTTGGCGTGATTAAGCCTCCAATGTTAGTAACATAATAGCTTTTTGTCTTGACACATTGACTCTCTAAAGGTAAAAAAGTGTTCTTAGGGTTAGCAATGAACAAGCCTATGTTGATGCCTTGATTAATTTCCCACTAGCCTTACATATTTAATTCCTATGTTCAAAAGTATAATAGCTCATTTCTTATGGACGGACAATTCTCTTTTTTCTTTTCCTACTAGGGAAGGAAACAATTTGGAAAAGAAAGACGGTAGGTAAATAAAAATTCATATGAAAAGGATTGAGAATATTTTTCTAATTTTTGTTTCCTTGAAAAGAAGGAAAGATAGAGGAAACTTGAATTTCAATATTTTTATTAGAAATAAAAAATAGATCTAGGATTTTTTTGTTTAAATTTTTAACATTGGATTTAAATTCGTCGATGTCGGTCGCAAGCCTGTATGAAAAAAGGTGAGGGTTGTGTTAGCTTGCTAGCCAACGTCAAATTTGGGCAAATGTTTAATGAATGAATCCATCAAGTAATTGTACTAATGCTAGGCTGTTCTCCGGAAGGTCTCCATGAAAACTTGAGTGTAGTGTTAAATATGCAAGAGTTCTCACTCCATAAGTTGGATAATAATCAATATTATAGGAAAATTGATTGTCTAAGATTTGAAACATGGAATATAGAAATGCTCATTAGTAAAACAATACAAGTAGTAAATATGATGATTAAGAGAGGAATTAATATTTTATGTTTACAAGAGAGAAAATGGATAGGAGAGTAGGCAAAGATGATAGAGAATTTGAGTTTTAAGTTGTGGTACACAGAAAGGAGTAAAATAAAGAATAGGGTACGGATTATTGTAAACAATTCGCTAAAAGATGAAGTGGTAGTAGTTAAAAAGGGAATAAGATTATAGCCCTCAAGTGAGATTAGATAAAGACATAAAATTTATATTTTGGAAAGACTTAGATGAGGTATTAAAATAAATTCTATCAAGAAATGATTTTAATAGGAGAAGATTTAAATGAGCATATAGGAGTGAAAAGTGAGGAATATGATAGGGTGCATGAGGATTATGGTTATGGAACAAAAAATGAAGAAAACAAAATTATATTAGATTTTGTGATAGTGTATGAATTTATACTAGCTTATACGCTTTTCAAGAAAAGAGAACACTGGGTCATGTTCAAAAGTGTGAATAATAAGCTGTAAATTGACTTTCTTATGGTTCAGAAGAAGGATATAATGTTTTGTAACGAGTGTATGATTATCTCTAGAGAAAACTTAACTACCCAACATAGGTTAGTAGTGTTGGATATGCATCTCTAACATAGTATTAATAGAAGGAAAACGTGTACGATTTCTAAAATCATGTGGTACAAATTAAAGGATGGGAAGTAAAACATATTTAAGGAGAGGGTAGGAGTGCAAGTATTAGAAAAAATATTTGGCGACTCGAATACAACATGGGATAAGATGAGATTAAAGTTGAAAAATAATAGTTAAGAGTGTAATTGGTGAGTCGAAGGGACATGCATCATCAAGTAAAGAATCTTGATGGTGGAATGAGAAAGTACAAAAGAAAGTAAAGGAAAATGAAGAACTTATAAAGTTTTTAAAAGTATACAGTAGCTAAGAAAAAGGTCAAGAAAGAAGTGGGTGAAACCAATAATGAAACTTTTGAACGCTTATATCAACAGCTAGATACAGAAGAAGGGGAAAAGGACATTCGTAGAATAGCTAAAGCCACAAAGAGGAAGACAAGAGACATTCATAGAATAGCTAAAGCCACAAAGAGGAAGACAAGAGATCTTATCCAAATAAATATACATTAAGGATGAATGCAACAGTAAAGGTTTAGGTGGTCAACTTAACTTAAGTAATTTAAATAGGTTAAAGGAGTATTAAAAATTAAAAAATTTATCATAAAAATTCAAATTTTAGAAATAGAATAGGTTTTAAATGGCATGTAAATTGGAAAAACAGTTGGACTACATGATATTCTGATAGAGGTACGGAAGTGCCTAGGAAATTGAATGACTTGTGAAGTTATTGAATCTATATTGAAAATAAAAAAAATGTATATAAAATAAAGGAGATGTACAAAATTATGCAAATAAGGGTATTAAATTAATGAATCAGACCATGAAAATTTAAAAAAGAGTAATAAAAAAAAAAGACTAAGGAAGGAGACCACAGTGATCGAAATTCAATATAGAGCCCCAAGGAAAATTATGTGGAGAATTTTAGAAAAAAGGGTGTTAGCGTAACGTGTGTTAAAATAATTAAGGATATTTATGAGATGTAATGACAAGAGTGCAGGTTGGATTAATCGAATCATTTCCCATAAAGATTTTATCAAATATCAACTCTAAGTTTCTATCTTTTTATACTAATTATGGATGAACTCACTGCAATGCATGTTTGCAGATGATATTGTTTTGATACATGAGACATGTGAAGAAGTAAATGCTAAACTCAAATCTTGGCCGGAAATGCTGGAAGTGAAAGTTTTTAGATTTAGTAGAGTAAAGATATTATATTTGAAATTTAATATAGCAATATTAGACTTAATGAGACATAGATGACGAGTTTGTAACTGAGAGCACAGAGGACTTTAAGTATTTAGAATCATTTTTACAAAAGGATGGAGGTATTGAGAGACACGACTTATATAAAATACAAACATGATGATTAAAATAGAGGAGAGCGTTAGGTGTTCTTTACAATTGTAAAGTGCCTTTAAAACTTAAAAGAGAGTTCTACAAAACGACTATGTTATGTGGAATTGAATGTTGGGCTATGATTCAAGCACATGAACAAAATATGAGAGTCGTAGAGATGGGATAGTAAATGAGAACATTAAAAAGAAAGTCGGGAGTCGTAGAGATGGGATAGTAAATGAGAACATTAAAAAGAAAGTCGGGATTGCACCTACTAAGGGAAAACTCTAGGAGATGCATTTACGACCATGTATTTAGACGATCACTAAATGTGATGTGAAATTATGACAATATGCATATTAAACCGGAAAGAGGAAGACTAAAGAATGAAATTTTATCATAAAATGAAAATTTAAACCTTGATTGAGATACTTATATTTCAATTTAACTAACTATTTAATTGATATAAACTTATATTTAGATCGTGGTTTAAAATCTTTACTAATGTTAAGGTTTATGTCCCAGATTAGAATGATACGGTTTCAGTACTGTATTGTACCAATATAATGTTGGTATTTTAAATATAAAATATATTAATAAAAAAATAAAATATTTTTAAAAAAAATTATAGGATTGCAATGCCTCAGATGATAAATAAATAAAATTTCATTATTTATTTTTAGAATATATATATATATATATATATATATAATTAATGGGGGTAGTTTTATTAGGGGTTGATTAAGTTTGTTTAAATTATCTATTTATAGTTGGGAGTTTGGTGGAAATTATTAACCTACGTTTTAACTTAATTTTCATAAGTTTCCTTTTTTTTTTTTGCCCCTGCACATCTTGTGTCCTCACTATG
>JBBPFP010648089.1:0-16216 GCA_037974795.1 Kaempferia galanga | reverse complement strand
TGATCTCGAAGGGATAAGATCTAAGTAACACTGCTTATAATTATTATGTTAATTCTTTTTTACAGAGGTTACTAACTTGTATTTTGCTAACCCTGCTTATAATTTTTTTAACATAATAAATACTCAATATTATCGAGACATGATGGAAAAAACCATACATATACCATACATCGGTGTGTTTTTCGTTGTACAAGCGTGTACAAGTGGATGTCAAATTGGGCATCTCGTTCGAGGGGAGTGAAAGCTTTGCTTGCGACCCAACAGGGAAGATCCCCTCTGTATCTATAACGCCACCTCGGTGGACTTGGGGTTTCCCTCTGTGCATTTCCGATCCGAACCCAGAGAGAAAGAAGCCGTTTCGATATGGACGAAGACGACGACGAGTTCGGCGAGCTCTACACAGACGTCCTCCATTCCGTCGCCGAGTCCGTCCGAGCGCCACTGCCCTCCGTCTCGTCCCCTGGCGGCCGTGTCGATCCTCGCCTCCACGCCGAGAAATACGATTCCGATGGAGGCGATCCGGACGGCCGCTTGTTTGTCGCGTCTCGCGCTGATCCCTGCGCAGAATCCCCTTCGTCATCCAAACGCGCTATACCGCCGGCCATGGCAGCCGCGGAAGACGTTTCGGAGGAGGATTGCATGCTTGGTCGCTCAGCCCCGGTCGTGGATTCGACAGAGAATTGGAACGACGAAGACGACGATGGAACCCTTTCATCGCGACAGGCAGAGGTCGGGGCCCCTAGTGAGGGCGAGCCTAGGGTTTTAGAGGAAGACGAAGAAGAAGATAGGGTTTCAGAATTTCAAGAAGGAAATAATGGAATTGGTCTTGATAAGAAGATTAGTGCAGCGGAAGACGGGGTTTCATTGTCCAGAGGAGGAATAGAGCAGAATTCAGAAAATCTCGATCAAGCCCCGTACATCCCTGGACTCTCAGCTGGCCCAGCTTCTTCTGGACTTTTTGCTGGCATCAACAATGAGGAGAGGAAGCCATCACAAAGCGAGGATTGGGACAGTGACAGCGAAGACGATCTCAAGATTGTGCTGAACGATAGCAATCATCGTCCTCTTGCGGCTGCGAGGCATAATCAAATTGGGATAGATGACAATGATGCTGATGATGGAGAAGAGGATCTGGTTATTGTCACCGATGAGGTCCAGCATCATCGTCTCCCCGCCATGGAGGAGCAAGATTGGAGTGAAGAGGCTATGCAGCCGGCAGGTGATGGGGAGAGAAAAGAAATGTCGGATGTAACTAAAGTAACAGGCACTGCTGGAGCTGCACCAGGGGCAAGGATAGGGTACAACAATCTTGGTTTTCATACGCAGCATCATTCAATGTTCAAGGTTGTTCCTACCACATTAGTTCTTGTAATTCAGGTGTAAACTAAGTTTATGAGTGTTGATTGCTAGTTTTTGGCAGTGGCACGCACACTAGCATTCCTTACTGTCTATATGTTGCATAAACTTGAGAATACACGACTAAAATATTTTGGCATCTCGGATTGAGTTTGTGTCTCTTTATGTTATTTAACAACTAAGAATGTTCAAATAACAGTAATGTTCCAAATGAAAGATAAGAAGTCACTCAAAAGTTCCAAAATTCTCAGTTATTTTGGTTGCAATTATGCATATTGCTAATCTAATATTAATTTGATAGGACAGCCAAGACTTTTGGGAGTTAGTGACAGGAAATGCCTTTTCCTGAATCTGAATAGATAAGCTTTTTGGCACAAATCTGACTATTTTATATCTTGAATTCAGAAGTCTTGATGTTCACTTGTTTTTGTCTATTCGACTATTCTTACTGTATATAGTATTGATTAGCCGGGGAAAAAAACTAGAAATGGGACAGAAAAAAGACTGTCAAAATCATATTTCCAAATAGGATCCATCAATTTGGAACCCTCATTCTATTTGGCAGAAGGGCAATTAGACAAGAAGAATAATGGCAGGATCTTTGTAAATAGAAAGAGAAATTATGCATTTGGCGTAGAGTTTGATTAATTTTCTAAAACTAATAATTGCACATTTTTGCACATATTTTTCCTTGCCAAACAAACTTCCTTTGTTGTGTACGCTGAATTTAATTTCTGTGAACTTAGATATATTATTTAAAGAATGATCATTCCTTGAAATTATCAAGAATATGCTGTAGATATTGTAGTTTATTATTTATCTAAATTAAAATTCTTTCTTACTCAGTATGTAAGACCTGGTGCAACACCTTTACCTGGCGATCCTGCAAGTGGCATCCCAGGTATTCCAGGTTCTGCTCGTCCTCTTGGACCAGCTCCTATTTCCAGTCAAGGAAGAGGTGATTGGAGAGCTGTTTCTGGTAGGGGCTTCCCTGGTGCTCCCAAAAGTTACAATACAAATTTTGGCTTTCCTGCTTGGGCTAATAGTTCAGCTCGTGCCTTTGGCATTGGACTGGATTTCACCCTCCCTTCACATAAGTAAGATTGTCAGATGTACTGTGCTATAATATACATTTTCTTTACCAAAATTTATACTGTTTGCTGTTGTGATGGAATCATTAAACTTTCTTTCTTTTTATAATCCTTAATAGAATCTAACAGTTAAGACTTTTATTGACCCTAGTTAATAAATTCTCACTATCAGATATTCTCTCATTTTTCATTGAATTCCTCTTTCATCTCTAGCACACATAGCTTTTTTTTGTTCATTGGTACTAAATTTACATTCAAATAGTTTTAATATTCAGTATAAATGCTTTTGCATAATTATATATTCGCGTTTGGTTTGTAGGATTTTTTTTTTTAGTTTTTCATTTACAAAGAAAAACAGGGCTCTAAAATAAAATAGGAAAAGGAAAACAAGAAGTTTGCCTTTGCCTTTTCAGATGAATTTTTACACAAGACCTCTGAATTCTCCATAATAGGGAAACCTTTTCACTTCTTTTTTTCCCCCTATTTATGTGCACACATTTTATTTATAAAATTCGTATCAAGCATATTTTTACAAACAATTTTCCTTTTGTTTAAGAAGTTAATGGAAAGTGGGAAAAATTTCTCCTCAAATACTAAAGTGTGAAGGGTGTTTCCTAAGGAAATAAAGTGAGAGAAAATGTAGCACTTTTCCTCCATTTCCCTTATAGAAAAAAGGGAAGAAAAAAAGGGTAATCCTATCCAAAGCAGGGCGTCGGGGAATGATCTATCATATGTAACTTTAACTTGCTTTGCAAGATGTTGTTTTTGAAACTCGAACCTCTGACCTTCAAGTCATACGACAACAAACCGTTACGCCAAAGTTCCCCTTCAGAAAAAAAGGAAGAAAAACATTCAGAAAATTCCCTTTATATAGTTTTGTGTGATTTTTGAATGCAATGAAACTCAGATCCAACCTTAAAACATTTAAAGTTATTTTTCTTTTCATATTTATCTTTGATAAAAGTTTTGAAATTTAAGTCTTTCAACCTCTTTTCTTCCCTCTAAGGCTATAGTAGGATGACAAATATTTTGAAATCCTTTTCCTATAATTTTAACTCCGCCTGTGACGACCCAATCATGGCTGGTCCCAAGCTGAATAAAGGAGGAGGGTTGTGTAAGGTTGCCAGCCAGTGTCAAACTTTGGCAAAATTCAATAAATGAATCCATTAAATAGCTGACCTCACCTAGTGGGATAAGACTTCGTTGTTGTTGTAGTTATTTTATTGAAACAAGGCATAAAGGTTACACCCACCACCATTTGCCTCAATATCAAAGCTATATCTTATTTCATTTGTGAGCTCAGTAATTGCTTCAATTGCCTTTGACAACTAATCCTACAATTATGGTGTGAATAAAAAAATGAATTTAGTCTCATTTGATATTCAAGCTTTAAAACTAGAGATGAAAGACACACATGAAAATCAATGTTGATGCCATATCATTTATGGCATCTAAGATGACGTGGAGTTAGTAAAAAGTGAACGATAAAATGCTTAAAATATTTTCACTGGTTTCTGTTCATATAGGTGTTTGTGGAAAACATCTATCATTATTTCAATGTTACTATGTCATCTTCTCATCAGGTCATGCTATTCCCAATAAATTATGGTTGTTTATATGGATCTTATCCTTCCATTGGACTAGATTATGTCACTAGTGTTATTCAAATATTAAATCACTTTTGATTATATTAATTTGAATCTCCTTTGCTCTCCTTACTCCTTTCACTTTTTAACTCAGGTTTTTAAGTGTCCAATTATATAATTGGTTGGTAATCTTTGAACATGCCCATGTAGTGTGATATGGTCTCTCTCATTTTATCATCTATGAGAATCACACTATTGGTCCCTTGTAGTATTAGATTTTTTATATTTTCTAGTAAGTCATATCCATCTTAGCATTCTATCTTTATCCAATTATTATTATTATTATTACTGTAATGATTTCTAAAATACCCAACACTTGATTGATCATCAAGTATGATGAATGGTATCTCAATTTTATGATTTTTTTAGCATTATAAATTTTTAATAGTTTGAGCTTCATGACAATCACACAAAATTTTGAAACCTGCTCTCCATTTTAACCTTCCACAGTTCCACTTTCTATGTTATATCTTCATACATCAAATGTATCTAAACGGAGATTCATATGTATCCATTGAACTATTCTATGATTTTCTTCTCTTTACACTGACATTTCTTCTCATATATTTAGTTTAAGTTTTAATTACCTGAAACATTGAATTTTCTTTTTCACAATTTAATGGTTTATCGTACCCATATTTAATAAGCATAATGTCTTTTACAAATAACATACGCTAATTGGACCTCTCTAATATATGATTGATTAGTCATTTTAGTACTCTTGTAAAAAGATATGAGCAATATCACTTTCAATGGCTTTGTTTTATCGTCATGATACATGCACTTTATCACATCTATATTTTCACTAGCTACTATTTCCTCCTTCAATCCACCAAAATAATTTTTAAGTTTTTCCAAGCCAATAAAACTTAAATGTAAATTCTGATTTTTCTACAATTTCCATCTTTTTCCTTTTTAAATAAATGACATCTATTTGTTATTTTCAGCACCAAACAAAATTGAATTTTCAGAAATATTTGCTTCCCCTTTATTCTTCTCTCAGTAATTCTTGAACAAGCTTCATTCTATGTCTATTTAACTTAATTCTCTAACAATTGCATCTCATATCTATTCATATTAACTGGTTCTAAATTTATTCTCTATTTCACTTATCTAAACTTTGAAGAAAAATTGACAGAAGTATATCTTAATCTCCTAAACGTTTTGAAACTTCAGCAGAAATATCAACTGGAGATACACTTCTATGATCCTACTGTTCTTGCTTCTATGTCAGATCTAGTGTATATTCTCCCCTATGTTTCCTAACTTGCTATTCTGATTGTGATTAACATGTAACACTTTGTTTCTAAAGGAAAATGTTATACATTTTTTTTTGATAATCTTCCTTTTCTGTCGATTGTGTGAGCCATGAACTGTGCTACCTGCCTCCCTTGTGCTTTAAATGCTTCCAAATGCTCTTTTTTTCAGGACGGTTTTTGATGTTGACATTGAGAGTTTTGAGGAAAAACCATGGCGATACCCTGGGGTTGATATGTCAGACTTTTTTAATTTTGGATTGGATGAAGACAAGTGGAAGGATTATTTTAAGAGGCTGGCAAGTTTAAAATCCTCTTTTTCCTTGATACATACTTGTTGATGTACACTATGTTCCTAATTTTTTTGTTTTGCAGGATCAACTTCGTTTGGAATCAACCATGCAAAGTAAGATTCGTGTATATGAGAGTGGGCGATCAGAGCAGGTATATACAAATACTAGACCATGCATGAATTTGCTCACGTCATACTTAACTTAATTATTGATAGTTTATTAATTTTCTCTTAGGAATATGATCCAGATTTACCACCTGAGTTGGCTGCGGCAGCAGGTCATGATATTTCTGCTGATAATGGGCATGGAAAAAGTGATGGAGAATCAAATTTTACCGGTCAAGGAAGAGGGCAGTCAGTTATGCGGGCACCATTAGTATGTTGCACTGTCACTCAACCTTTGTATTTAGGACTTGTTTGGATAAGGGGATATTTGGAAGGGAATGAAGTGGAGTAATTATTTTTTTTTTCTGAAACCTTATCCCACTATTTCTCTTCTTTTCATGTTTGTTCAATTTTTTCTATTTCAGATATTCTATTCTTCTTTCCCTTTCATCATATTCCCATCTCCGCCCCTACATTTTTACTTTCTTCTCCCCACTTTTGAGTTTCCAAATAAGTTAGGGAACCATTTTTACTTTCTTCTCCCCACTTTTGAGTTTCCAAATAAGTTAGGGAACCAATGCCATTTATTTTTTTAAATATTCCATTAATATTCTCATTGTTGTTAGTATTTGCTTTGTCGCATTCTTACTTTTTGATTTTTTAGCCAACTGGGAGAGCAATACAAGTACAAGTTGAGGGTGGTGGGCATAATGAACGACTTCCTTCCATAGATACAAGACCGCCTAGATCACGTGATTTGGATGCAATTATCGAGGTAGTTTCATGACTTACATTTTGCAGTTTAATGATAGATTCATTTATTATATCTACAGCTCATCATTGACAATTACAAAGGTTATTTGTGATTTCTACATCCAAATAACCCACACTAATTTGTGATACATACTATTTCAAGGTTGTAGACTTGAAGGTATCCACATACTAAAAATTGCCTCGTCAATAGATTGTGCCGCAGGACTTGTTTGATGATCCAAGAATGCACAACTGTGGCCTAGAGAAAAAAGAGAAGAGTGTCGAAAGAGATGATATAAGTTTTATTGAGGCTAAGATGGATAGAGGAAGCACTGAATCAGGATATACGGAACACTTTTCTCATGCTTCCAGTAACCACAAGAAGGAAATGACCAGGAGAACCCTTCTTGCAAAGGAACAAGATGAATCAGCTGGTGATCACCATCATAATTCTAAAACAAGAAGCCCTCCCTTTCATGATCGAGCATTAGAGATGCTTTCAGACGAAAGGTATGCTGTCATTATTCTAGCAGATCTGATTATGTTCACTGCAGTCAAATCAGTGAAGTTTGCTTTTTCCACACATCTATCCACAATCATCAGTAGGAAACAATGAAACATAAGGGACTCATGGCTAAATTAGTTAACACCTGGCCATCCACTTTCAAATTCTGAATTTTGATGTCTTCGTAATTTAAGCAATACTTTTGTTATCGACTTATTATTCTTAGTTGTATCTTGTAACACTAATTTGATTTTCCCTGTGCTTTATCACTGGTTTGATTTGATAAATAGAAAAAAATCTGTCTCCTTATCTGTCATTGGTGGTGTCATTATTATGCCAAGCTTCCCTATTTTACATTTCCATTGTTCAAATTCACAGTTTTGGTGTGTATCTGGCATTGGTCTTCCTTTGGCATCTAAATGCTCGATCAATATTCATTCCTTGGAACATAGCAAATCATTTTATTTGATAATATGTGGAAAAGAAACTTTACCAGACATTATTAAGCCATTAAGAAGACAATGCTTCTGGTTAAATGACAGTGAACTAGGGTGTGCGTATATGTATATTTTCCATTTGTCAATATGTAAGTAATTCTTTATGATGAGAATGCTAGTAGAAACAGTTGATAGTTGATCTTCTTTCTGATTCAGTGTTCATAACTCATTATAGTTTCGACGTGAGACATTTATTTTGTGAAACGACTGATTATTCACACAGTACGTACTGTGAGCATCATAAAAATCAAATGTTCTTTTCTTTCAGAAGAAAACAAGGATTTTTCATGTAATTAATCACTAATAGATTGGTGAGTCTTCTCTTCAAAAGCTAACTGTAGAAGCTACTCCAGTATTCTTCATGCAGACAAAGCGGTAAACAAAGTGAAAGAGGGTGCAGCAATAGGGAAGGAAGGTGTTTGATCTACTTCAAAAATATAAAGTGGATTATATGTATACATGAATTTAAATTAGTTACCTTAGAGATAGCAAGGTAAGCAAGCCATTAGAATTATAGGTTTCATCTCAGTAGATCATGCTTGATGTATTGTTTATCCTGTCAGTTTAAGATTCAGGATTGAGTCAGCATTGTCCTAGCTATAGTTGCTGCACATTCATGTTTGTATCAATATTACACGTCTTTCCTCATTTTGCAGGAGTATTGCAAGTAGCAAACAACGTAATGACTATTAGATATTGATTATTCATTTGCGAATCTGATAATATTTACCACAATGTCCCATGTTTTCTGCTCACTAAGTGAGCACTGAAATTGATAGGCAGAAAACAATTCTGTCTATGCTTGGTCTTTCATGGCTAAAGTAAATATCATGTTAGCAAGTTATTGATTTTTTTGAAGCTTGCACCAAAGATGATCTACTTTTTATTCAGGATTCTATATCTCATGGGCACAGCTAACAACAGTTTGCTTACTTTAGGTTGTATTCAGAATCCTCGTCTAGAAGACACCTCAATGGTTGTGAACAATCAACTGATAGCATGTTTAGTCGAAGTGCCCACTCAAACAGACATAGTGATCAGCAAAAGGAAACTGTGCTTGATAACTCTGAGGTTAAGCAGTGTTCTAAAAACTCAATTGTTATTGATACTGCAAGAGATCTCAGTGTTGAAGAAAAATCTAGCAAGCAGGATGAAAGCAGCATCAAAGAAAAATCTAGCAAGCATGATGAAGGCAGTGTTGAAGAAAAATCTAGCAAGCATGATGGACTTGCTGTGGTTGATAGTATGGAAGTGGAGGAGATGACATCAAGTTTACGTGTTTCTAGTGAGACTGGTGTTGATGATAATTTGGTTCTCCCAAGCGATATACAAAAACTTAGCTCACAAGTTGAGCCTCTGATGGTGTCTGACACAGGTTACGATGATGGGTTGCAGAATAGTGATAATACTAGAGAAAAATCTGGGGACAGTAAGAATAATCAAAGACAGACAAATGGTGAAGTCTTGCACGAAGGACATTCAAGTCAGACGGGTTACTCAAAAAGGCTCCAGAAGGAAGATGAATCAAAATTCCGGATGAGAGATGAATCTCACATAGATGATAGACAAAATAGAGAGAAAAATCATGATATTTCTATAGAAAAGGAAGATGCGTCTAATTCTCATCAAATTCATCTTCGAGGTAGAAGCTATGAGAAGAGAAAGGAATCAGAATCTTCTACCAGTTCTTGGCAAAGAAGAGAGGATAATATGCATGGTAGACAAATCAAAGATGATTTAATGAGGGCAAACAATGATGAGATGTTGCCAAGGAATAAGAGTAAGCTAAAGGTAAGTGACAGAAACCGGAGAGATGAAGATCATTCTAGAAAGCATGTTGATGGTGAATGGAGGAGCCATAGTAGAGATGAAAGCTTGAGGCATAAGGAGAGGGATGATCTGTTGATGAGTCGTCGTGAGAACAGGGATGATCCTCTCATGAAGAAAAAAAGAGATGAAGAATATTTGAGAGGAAAAGCTGACAGATTAAATGGTTTCCAAAGTCATAGAGCTAAGGAAGATTCTGGAAGAAGGAAACGAGAAAAGAACGACCTACATGGCAATAGGAGGGAGTCTGAAACTAGAATGAGGGATAAGACTGATGAGCACTCATCTTCTAAGCGTAAAAAAGACGATAGCTGGCACCAAAATAGGGAGAGAGAAGATAGGCAGCGACTTAAACCTGATGAAATTGCATTAACACAGAGGGAAAATGAAGAAGTGCAGGGAACTGTAAGTAGTGGGCGAGTTACTGAGAATAAACAATTGGATGGTAATGGTAGGAATAGGGATGATTCAAGATCTATTAGTTATGATAAGGAATTTCAAGAGAAGGAAAGGAGGCGGCAGAATGAGTTGTTGAGGAGGGATCGTAGGGAAGATGGCATGTCTCAGAACAGAGGACGTGGTGATGCATATACAAATGAAAAGCATTCAAATGCTGATGAAAGAAGCTCCAGACATGAAAGGCTGCACCAGTATGGCGACCGCCACCATACTGCTGAGGGCCAACAGACGCACAGGGAAAGACAGAGAGAAAATACAAGTAAAGCCAGAGATGCTGAGAGTAAGCAGCAGAATAACCAGGTGCTTGGGAAGAGAAAACATGATGACTACCCCTCACATGAGAAGAGAAAACATGATGACTACTCCTCAAGTGAAAAGAGAAAACATGATGACTGCCCCCCAAATGAGAAGGTATATTTTATCTGCACAATACTTTTAGCCAATGATATAGAATTACATCTAAGTCACAAAGTTTTCATATGGGTCAATTAGGAAATTCTGCAATTTCTCCCAACTTATATTACCACAGAAGCAAGTTAAGCCACTCATATCTATCAATTAAAAGGCAAAAAAAAAAAAAAAACTACAGATGTCTGTGGGGCAGACGTGTGGGACGTCTGGGTCATGACATTTTTGCAGAAAAAGGCAAAAAAATCAACATTAAAGTTTATTGTAAGCAGCCTGTGCAGGTTGAGATTTGTCTCAGATATTAAACTTGTATGGTGCAGCATGAAATGCTTTGAGTCGAAGGACTATTTATTTTGGGTGGGATAATTTGACTTACTCACCAAAAGAGCATTAAGATTATTTAGCGAATTATGACCAAAAGTACTACCCTCTGTTGTTATGTGATTGCATTTGGATTCTTTCCTGATAGAGCAAGAACTGGCTATTAAGTTTTAATAAGATGCTATTGAATGATGCAAGTTAATCTCTAAAATATAGGTAAAGCATGCTTCATTAAAAAAATAATAATCAGCTATTCACAATTTGCAATCTAGAGTAGCAGTTCCTTCTCTTTACCTGTCTATTTATTTATTTATTTTTTTTGCTGAAAAGGATGTTTGTTTTATGATATTGTGAGAAAATTTCATTTTGCTCCCATAGTTTGCTGCCGTTTTGATATGCCCCCAGAGCTTATAAATTGCATTTTACTTCTATAGTTTCAATTTATTTCATAGTCTCAATCTATTGATGAAATGGTCCCCTACCCCATTAAATCCTTACCCATCCGTTTATCTCTTGGCTGTAAGCTAATTTATAAGTTTGCACTCCATAAATTTAAAATTTTAAACATTTGAATCAATAACCAAGAAAATTTTATTGGGTCTCAAATTGTGGGGAGGAACGATATGTCTCTATTTGGTGACAAAGTTTATTTTTTATGCGGTCTGGGGCTCCATTTTTCTTTTTAATAGGAGCTGATTTGCTAATAAGTTTGCAGCTATTTTGTGTAACACGATGTTAAGTTACAAGGCTCAAACCTATTTTATAAATCACCTCAAGCCCTAAAAATTTAAGAATTCTATGATTTTAGAGTCACAGACTCATGTTAGTACTTGTATTGAAGCCAAAAACGTAAAAAAACTTATGGTTTGTTAAAATTTAGTTGCAAGCTGATTTAAAAATTAGCTTGTGCCCTGGAATTTGGCACTAAGCAGGAAGAAATATTTGCAAGTCGGTAACACGGTTGTGACTTAAAAAATGTTAGAAATCTTAAATTTATAGGGCACCAAATGATTTGTAAAAAATTTACACCTTAAACCTCAACACTATGCTGACACAAAATGACAGTAAGCTAATTTGCAACTCAGTTGTCAACCAAAATTTGTAACAATGGACTTTTCTAGGTTGATGATGGCTTCAACAGGATCATGACTTAAATGGCTATTGAATTTATGAGGCACAAGCTTATTTGTAAAACAATTGTGCCCTGGAATTTGACACCATGTTGGAACACAATAGTAATTCAAATTAGCTTGCAGTCACATCTTGAGAGACCAAGAGTTTTTTTTTCTTTTCACTTTTGGCATAAATGTAATTGTGATGCTAAAAATCTTGAATTTATAAGGGGTTGCAACTTGGAGAAATGGACAAATTAGGACTTAATGAGGCGGGTATATTTCAACAATAGGTTGAAATTAAGGGGGAAAAAAGGACAATTTCTAACTCTAGGACATTTTGAAAAGACAGTAAACTGTAGGGGCAAAATGAATTGGTAATAATGTAACCAGCAACTAAAAAATCCACTGTGTAAAAGCTAAAATAGCATTGCTCCAACTTTGGGTAACTTTTGTCTTGATCCATGATATCTTGTTCAAATTAGTTGGATTTGAGCAAACTAGTCGCCTCTTGCCTAGCTCATTGTTTGACATATTTACTAAGTACTTGCCCTTGCCAGGTCTATAATAAAGATGCAAATAAGAATGAGAGCAGCATCTCTTCCACAATTGTCGGCAAAGCAGATCCACATCGCAATAAACATGAAGACTCCCCACATATTAACTCTTCAAGGAAACACGGGGATGATGAACCCGCCTCAGATGATGAGAATCAAAGTTCTAGAAGAGGACGATCCAAATTAGAACGCTGGACCAGCCACAAAGAAAGGGACTACGATGCCATCAATAACGCACAGGCATTATCTACTTTGAAAGAGAACATTGAAGGCAACATGGCTGATACAGTGCAAGCAGATGAATTGACCAAAAATGAACTTAACAACATTACTAGTGAATTGGATGTCAAGGGTGATGCCGGACAAATTGTGGATAAGACAATTGATGACCAGGATCGCCATCTTGATACTGTGGCTAAGCTCAAGAAACGAAGTGAACGCTTCAAGCTTCCTATGCCAAGGGACAAAGATAATGGTTCAAATAGAAAATTGGATACCGAAGTGCAGCTGCACAATAATGAAGCTGGTGTTGATTCAGAGATAAAGTCAGAGCGACCAGCCAGGAAAAGGCGGTGGACTGCAGTTGATTAGGCATCTGTGCATCTCTACAATGGTCCCTTTATGAAATCAAAGTCATTCTCATTCAAAGAAGAAGATAGGCGAAGCTCGTCGTGTGCTTACCATCGAGTATTGTACAATTTTCACCTCTTCATTTCCTTCACTTGGGACCAAAAATGATGTGAAGATAAACAAAAATATCGAGAGGAAGAGAAATGCCACAAGTTGTGTTTTTATTGCATATTTGGATATGTAACTTTAAACACGTAAGATGCTGAACGGAAGTCTCTTTTTTATCTCCTCTCTTTTTCCTGCAGCAGTTTCTATGTCTCGTGAGGTTCTGGTTGGTTGGAGGACGCCTACTTGTCTCCCTTCCTGCATCATGAAGACATGTTATGCCAATGGTGGAGGAGTTACTTCGTCTACAAACACATTCTAAGCTTGGAGTTGGAGGTTTAAAGTGGAGGACCGTTCAGTTTCAGATGAATATCTTCAAATAATTTGGTTCACTACTTTATGGTGTTTCCTTAGACGTTTGTATTATGTTACTGTCACTCTGAGAATCCTGAAGTTGGCTGGAGACTAATCTAAGCGGGCCAGATATCGCCGCATGTTGTGCCTATCTGAATGCATGAAGTGCTCACTGAATGTACACGTACTTGATGAATTAGATGCGGGATCATCCTCGGACAGTTTGCAGGGCTCGGCTCTTCTTTACCTTTCCACTTTTTGTTTTAAAAGACATTGTTTATGCAGCGAAGGTTCTCCAAGTTGTGTCTGAAACACAATTGGTCAATGCCCTAGACAAAGAAAGTTGGAGGTGGGCGAAAGATGTTCTATACGAGATGGTAGTTGTTTTAACCCATTTGTTTCCTTATAATCCTTCCTGTAACCGAAGCAAAACAAAAGGATCAAACAGAGAAATGGAAATAGATCATTCTTTTGACAGTTATGTGCCTAATATTTTTCATTTTGATGAATTATCTATGCATATTAAATAATTAACTAGAGATATAACACCATCAGTATTTGATTGGTAGAAATAAATTAATATAATGTTGTCTAATCTTGATTGGTGGAAACGCACTGGGTAGTGATGCTGAGTCCGACCTTAATTTGGATCCTACCAGCCCTTGGCTATGCTTGATCCTTATCCCAAATCCCTGGCGAGTCTGGACGTGACCAAGAGACCATTCGAACAAGGGAGGTTCCTAGCACCTTTTCTTCATTATTTCAAAACTTATCAACTTGTTCCGAAAATCTTTGATTAATTAATCTTAATTTCATGGCTTACTCAAAGATCATAATCTTGCATAAATTTGATAAGCAATTAGCAAACTTGACTAAAACCATAATTAGAGGCTATCCATGTGAACAATAGACCTTCCATGATCACACTTGTCTTAGAGTAATCTCTAATAATCTTTTGTATAATTATTACGACGTTGTTGATAGTACTTAAACAGCATATATACATCTTTTGTATATTCGAAGGTGATATAAGAGCTTCGAATTCCCAACATACATTTCAATTTATTTATGCTGAAAGAAAGTGACAACGACATCGCAAGTTATCCTAAAAAAAGTGAATAATTTTGCTCAAAACGGCTGAAACAGCAAAGCGCTGCTAAATTATATTCTTAAAAAAAATGAACTGTGCAATATTCCGTGGCTAATTAATTATCATTATACTCTTCTATTGGAGCATCATTATACTCTTCTAGAAACTGGCTTTCTGTGTTTCTTAATGTACGCATATAATTAATTACAATATCTGTCGTTAACCTACTGTGTATTTATTATCATTAATTGACTTGGAGAGTTTAATTTTCCTTTTTTTTAATTGATATTTTAGTTCACCATTTTTCAAGTTTTATATGATATTAGATGGGTAAATTTATTGTACAAAGATTCCATTACTGAAGAAAAATAGCATAATAAAATGAGATAAAGAATAATTGAAATTAACATATTATTAAATGTTATATTCCATATTAAAGTTGAAATTAACTCATAGACCTCCATCATACAAATGGTAGATTAAAGTCCCAAGCGGCTAAGAACCTAAGCAAAGATGACTTAGTGGTGCCAAAAGAAAGCACCTTTAAATACTGTTTAGTTTCGTTCAAATTCAAATTGAGATTAAATACATATGTGACAAATAGTTTTTTTTAACCTAGATATTTAGCTTTTGCAATCTGACTAATTTCAAAGATGGACGATCCAGTCCCACGGGCTGGCCATCAGATAAATTACAGCGCTAATTTATTGATCATTCAAGTGCTAATTTGTTCTAATTCTCCTATTGTGACGAAATAACTACAATGATTAGTTGGCTAAAAACTACAATGGAGCCTCTATAGTACGTAAAATATTTAAGAGAATAAATAAAACAATCAAAGTTCGAATATAAATATTTTAGAGGTCTATAAGTGTGCATAAATAATGCTCCTGATTTATCCAAAAGACGAATTAGAGAGGAAGATGTTAGATGAAATTTGGACATCTGAATTATCAATATTAAACTAAAAATTGCAATGGCTTTTGTTCATCCGCATGAAAGAAAATGTCCCATTGAGGCCCTAATAGTTGACGGCATCTCTTTGTCAACTATCAATGGCTAAGATTTTGATCCTTTTAGGTCTTTCATAGAAAATCTACCGAAGCCGATTTCCATTCAAAGAAGTGGAAGAGTGGAGAAGAAAAGGTGATTTTTAGGTATGAATTTAAAAATGGCCCTTTCAAAAGTTAAACCCTGTCTCACAACCCACTCATCCTTAAATTATTGCATGCATACTTTCTTTTATCCATAAATTACTAGTGTTTAGTAGAGTTTTGTGTGTGTGTATGTGTGTGTAATGCTTGATTTTGATCAGTAACGACATCAGTGACCTCATCAAGCTCTTAAGACTTAAAAGTCAATAAACTTAGCCTAACCAATGTAGTAATGGCACAAATTTAAGATGACAATGCCATTCTACCAGCGTGACAACAAAAGCTAAGCGATAGGCATATGCTTAGCGCATTAATTGGTCAGAAAAGCAGATTTGATGAGTCAAAGACAAAATTAGACTTTACCCCTTGAGATTAACCGTTTATTGTCGAACCATGTAGGAAAATTTTCAAAATATCTAAATTACCTACCCTAGTTTTAAAAATATTAAATCATATACATAATTTCATTTTTATCCGTGTTACTATTGCAATCGACTGCTACAATTAAATTAATCCAAATTTAAAAAATAATCCAAATTTACAACTTTGAAAAAAATAATCGATTCATGTTTAAAAAATTGTACTGCTCTCAATATAGCGTGTTAAATTAATATTTAAGGACATCTATATAATCAGGAAAGCTATACGAACACATAAGATCCAGGTTCATGTCATTCCGAGCTCTCTAGATCCATCAGCTAATTTCGTCCAAAACTGACTGATGACCTAGAGAGCTCAGAATAACATGAAATCAGATC